>JBANCY010000542.1:0-28168 GCA_037040045.1 Phorticella flavipennis | reverse complement strand
AGCCCGTTTTCGGCCACTTCTGAGACTTATAACTTCGGTGTTTATGATCCGATCGTTCTGAAATTTTCAGGAATCGTCTATGAAATTATTTTGAATACATATTATAGAATTCGAACTATTATGATAAGAATTGTAGAAATTTTAAGCACTTATTTAATTTGGGGGGGACCGAATGAGGATGAAAAAAAATTTTGGATGCCACTTTGTGCATGGAGTCTATAAGCACTTACATACCAAATTTGACCCTAGCATAAAATGTGCGGCTGTAATATACATTTCGTCACTTTCCAGGAAAATGGGGGGGTGTATCAAAATTTTGGGAAATTCTGCAGTTTCTAATCATGACCCTATTATACCCATTTGATAATAAATATATTGAATATTGAAAAATGGAGATATCGGAAGAAGGGTATAATAGTTTTGTTGGAATGTTTGCAACAGGCACAAAGAGGCGTGGCAGACCCCATACAGTTATTCTTATTCTTGATCAACATCAATAGCCGAGTCGATATAGCCATGTCTGTCTGTCCGTCTGTATGAACGTGCCGATCTCGGAAACTAGAAAAGCTGCAGACTTCAGACTTGACATGAAGATCCGTATATAGCATACCGGCAGTTGGCAAGTTAAGCTAATTAAAACAATGTGAAGACGATGTATTATTAGATGATTGAGGCCGGTAATTTCAGATAGAACTTGGTGATTTTTGAATGCCCGTATTTTAAGTATTCGTATTGCCTAAAATATCTTTAGATGTCGGAACGCAGAATGAACAAGCATTTGTGGAGGATGTAGTCGTTAAAGCATTCAGAACTTTACCGTCGATTTACCGGCCGAAATTATAATTTTGCAAGGGTCCAAGTTGGCAAAATCTTTTTGACTGTGGGGTTCTGTTTTTCCACAATATATTTGCCGATGTATCCACAATTCTAAAGGACGTCACCGGAGCAAACAGGCAGGCATCAGCTTCGAACTGCCTTTCGTCAAAATAAGCTTGGCTATAATTTGACTGAACAGTACTGCCGTCGAAGCTGTAGTTCAGAATAAGATCTGCCATCAAAAAAATCGTGCTCTCTTCGCACATTACTCTTAATTCCTTAGACTCGGGAAGATTAAAAAAGGCGTACACCCGTGTTGTTTAGCAGACATTGAAGCAAGACAGCCGATGCACATCTCTCCGAAATAGACATATTTTTATAACATCGCATAAAATTTTAGCACTGCAGCTAGATATTCCTTTTCCTCCTTCCGTGCTGCAATAAACAGACTCGAGTCTGATCCCTGGGACAATGTTAAATCTTTTACCATCTTTCTCTGGGTTCGAATATTGCAACGTGAGTGATTTTGGCGAAATACTCTAAGATTTCGTCCACTCTCTTGCCATATTAAATTAAGGTTTGTGCAACCTTGTTTGCTTATTTGTCCTTCAAAATATTTCAATAATGCATTATCCCTCTTTAAGACTGCATAAACCGTTTCTCTAATGACTTAAAAACTTTTTATATAGCCTTCTACAAATAACAGTTTTCAGCACAAAAATACTATAGTTAGGTTTCTCACACTTACACACACTTTATATACACATTTTGCGGCAGCCGCCTTTCCCATAGATGAATTTTTACACTCTTTTGCGGAATTCTTCTGTGTTTATTATCAGTTTGTTTTGAAACTTTCAGTGCAACAAATGTGACACTTTCCAAAATACTGAAAATCTTCTTTCAACTCAAAAAATTACACTTGTTTTCAAATTCTTTTGAAAAAAAATTTTGGCATAAAACAATTTGAGAAACTGCATGTTGCGGATGTCGATTTTCGTGCTTCTAATTATAAACGCTTAGTCCCCATGGATAGTGGGTTTTTTACCTTTTGCCCGTTTCCGGTCATTTCTGAGTCTTATAATGTTGATGTTAATCGACCGATCCCTGCAAAATTTCCTGGATTGATTGATTACACAGTTATGAACACATATTCTGGAATTTGAATCATTATGATAAGAATTATAGAAAATATAAACACTTATTAAAATTTGGGTGGACCAAATTTGGATGGAAATAATTTTGAAATCCACTTTCCGTATAGGGTCTATGGGAACCTGTATACCGAATTTCATGACTCTAGCATAAAAATTGTGGCTGTTATAAACTTTTCGTCACTTTCCGCGAAAATGGAGGGTTTTCTCAAAATTTTGCAAAAATTCCATTCTGCAGATTCTAATTATGACCCTACCTACCAAATTTGGAGCCGATAGCTCCATAAATTCACAAGTTTCCGAGAAAATGGATGGGTGTATCAAATCTTTGGGGAATCCCCTTCTGCAGTTTCTAATTATGACCCTATCTACCTAATTTGGAGTCCATAGCTTTATAAATGTCAAAGTTATGGCCGTTTTATCGAAAAACGAATTTATCGATTATCGGGCGAAGGCGATGTGTGTATGTGTATTGTGCACACGGACTGTCATGCCGAGTTTCAAGTCTCTAGCTCTCTTATAATCTCGAAAATCATTGCGTTCACATGGACGGACACGGCTAAATCGACAAGCTTATTATACCCATCATACCAATTTTCTATTGGGATCAGGGTATAAAAAGGAAACGAGACTATAATATTATAATTTTTGATAATTGAGAACAATGTTTTTTACAAACATTTACTCATAGGGATAGGTTTTCATTACGATACAAAAAACTAAAATAAAAAAATATTTTATTTTTCCATTCCTTTCACAACACTCTTAGTAGATTTGGGAGCAAGGGAGACTTGATGTTTGGTTACAAACTGATCCAATATGATTCCAAACTGCAAGTTACCCACGGACTCTGATGTAGACAAAAAATGGAGTATGCACAAATTAGCAGTGGGCCAAAGGAGGTCCGAGGAGGTGCAAGTCGATTTTTTAGCTCTTAAATAAAATAAAATAGAACCAATCGAAATAAAGAGATCAAAAATTAAATATGTTGCGAAGACTAATTGTTATTTCTTTCGGAAGTAAATCAATTAAGGTTTGGTCAATTTGATTCGTTTTGTGAACTTTCACATCTTGGGAATGTGCAAAAATCTAGCTAAAAAATTTTTGCTGCCTTCCAGATTAATTTGAATAACTTGCCGAGTTAATACAAGAACAGAAGATCGATCTAATCACGGTTAAATCACGACTTTTGTGGTGCCATCATAGTTTTTGCTCTGGTCACACTCCACAACGGACAACAGCTGCTGGAGGATCTGCGCTTTATTTATTACGAAAAGGTTTCATATATGGTAAAATATGTATACGATCGGTTTCGTACTTCAAATTAATAATAATAAAATGAACCTAATTCTTGATTTTCCAGATTTTAGAAGCGACTTTCACTATCTTATAATTAGATAAAGATCTCTTTTTACAAACTGATAGGTCACCACATTATGACTAAAACTTGTTGACATATCTTTTAAAGATTTTCTCAGATTTATTACTTTTTTCCCGTCAAAAACAGATTTTTCTTGCGATCAAAAGTTGGCATCACTACTGTAACTTTACTTGCACCACCGATATTTTTCATTGTAGTGTCCTTAGAATCCTCAACAGGTTCTAGTCGTAATGTGGTGACCTGTCAGTTGGTATGCAGTGGTAGAGTCTTTGCACTCCACACTCACATGTTTGGGTAAGATAATGAAAGCAGCTTTTTAAAACTGGAAAATCAAGAATTTATTTTTGATTTATTTTATTTGTATTACTTTGAAGGAAATACGAAACCGAACGTGTGCATATTTTATATGAAACCTATTCGTTTTTTTAAATTTTATTTCATTATACCCTGATACCATTGAAAATTGGTATGAAGGGTATATTAAGCTTCTCCAAATGTATGTTACAGGCAGAAGGAGGCGTGGAAGATCCCATAAAGGATATATATTCTTCTCACTTTCCGGGAAATTAGAGGGGTGTTTTAAAATTTTGCGGAATTCGATTCTGCAGTTTCTGCTCTAGCTCTTGAGGTTGATGGCTAAGACGTTTGGGTGGTTGTAGAGTCGGTTGACGTATCTTGTGCTATGTCTTCCAATTTCCTCTGCAACTAGTGGGACGTTGAGGTGCTGGTGAATGGTCAGATTATCGTGGTATGGATGGGCGCCGGGGCCTCGGTGGTCCAGTAGATAGCGCACTGTCTCGCCAAACAAGAGGTGCGAAGTTCGAGTCCCGCTCATGCCTTTAGGCATGACCCTCCTAGAAAAACTAGGTTGTGGCGTACGATTTGAAATCCAACTACATAAAAATTTTCTTCAGTGAAGGAAGCAGAAATATAGGACAATAGGACTTCAGGTTTGGACCCGAAAGGGTTGTTATGGCCATATAATAATAATAAAAATGGGCATTAAATTTGAAATCTTTGGATTATAAGCTGGTTCGACGTCCGTGTTGTTCTCCAGAGCTGAATCCCGTACGTCCATAAAGGCTTTATTATCCTCTTGTACACCAAGACTTTGTGTGATAGCTTGAGCTTCGAGTGTTTTCCAACAACCCACATATATTGTTTGAGCCTCCATTCGGTCTGCTTCCGCTTGGCT
This sequence comes from Phorticella flavipennis, assembly GCA_037040045.1. Taxonomy (NCBI): domain Eukaryota; kingdom Metazoa; phylum Arthropoda; class Insecta; order Diptera; family Drosophilidae; genus Phorticella; species Phorticella flavipennis. The sequence goes on along the minus strand of JBANCY010000542.1, from coordinate 23,625 downwards.
TCCAGTTAAACCGACGGTCCAGGGCAATTCCCAGGTATTTGAGGTTAGGTTCCACTAATAATAATATAACAGGTTTTTCAGTTACACACGGCATTTTTTTGCATTTTTATGTCGTATTTCCGTTTCTTATTTTATACACATTTATTAATGACAAAGGATAGTTGCAAAAATCCATCAAATATGCTTGGGTTACAAATCAAAATTCATTAACTACGTATAAAAATGCACTTAATAAATATAAATGGGTTCCAAATGTATTTATCAGATTATTTAACTCAAAGTATCCATAAATCTCATATTTTTTAGGAGTATTTGTTACGACTAATTTTAAAAAATTAATCAATTTATTAATTAAAATATAGTTTAATTTAAGTTAAACTCTCGAAAACATTTATTTCTTTTATTAAAACACATAAATTTGGTTTGGTTAGCAGAATCAATCGCGGAATTTGTAGGAGAATCCCCTTAGAACACATATATTCCAGTTTTGATATGAACGTGTGGAAGACAATCGTTTACTTGGGTGTCAGTAGTCCTGATTATATTCTGAAAATGGGAAAAATGGTTGAGTAGTTTTGTTGGAATGTATGCAACAGGCAAGCTCTAGCGTTTTCTCAAGCGTTTCTTGACTCTACATTTCTCTGGGAAAATAATCAAATGTTATTTAATAAAAATCTACAGATTTTGCAACTTTTGGCTTTTATTCGAAGTGAAAAGAACACAATAATAGCCTTGCTCGGGGTATATACTACTTTATGTTATAGTCAAAAGTGTACAAGTGTAAACCTTAATGTTAAGAGCTGCATAATTTAGGGACTATTATTCCATTTTCGTTAGATATTGATAATGTAGGATGAAACATTCTTATTCGTATAAATTGCGAAAATTTGACATTTTATTATTATATGGCTATAACAACCCTATCGGGTTAAAGCCTGAAGCACTATTTGTCTTTATTTCTACTTCCTTCACTGAAGAACTCTTGTTACGTGGGTAGATTTCAACTCCTACGCCACAACCGAACTCGCACCTCTTATTTGACGGGACAGTGCGATATCCACTGGTCCACCGAGGCCATGGCTTTCAAAATTCTTTGATAAGAGTAGAGAACAACTCGAATAAGTACTATTTCATAATGAGTCTGTTTATTTTCGGTGGAAAATATTTGTCAATGCTTCGGATATTTGGGGTGTCGAAGGTGACTTTCCTGCAGCTGTCTGTTCACGCGATTTAATAGTATACAATTTGCCATGCACTAATTGGCAAGTGGGCCCCGAGAAAGGCGTGAAGTGATTCCGATGCAATGCAATGCGCGTCTCCTTAACTGAGAATAACTGAGAATCTATGTTGGACTGAATGGATCGATCGACCTCCAACAGTCAGTCAAGTGGTAAAACGGGGAAATGCTGTTAAATAAATCTAGCAATTAGAGCCTAAATTCATTGGGATATCCATGGAGTCGTAATTTCGGAGGATTTTGGAACCACACGAACCAAAGCCAAAATTTCATAAGGTGACGGAAATTGGAAGCCAACACAAATAGACCCAGACACATAAATACACGCACAGCTCACTTGGCGCTCAGTCGGGAGCTACTGATGGGCCGGGCAAGAGCACAGCCTCTTGAATCGGAGGCATAAATATTTATAAACAATGTGACTACAGCTACAAATCCGTTATAAATAAAACATAATGAGTCGAATTGTCGGGGCGCAACTGCAGCCAAGATATTTACGTAGACGACGCACAAATTGTCAAAAGCCATAAACAAGGTCGAGAGCAACAGACGCAGTTGCGCGACTAAGTGATACCCTATTTCCAAGCATTTATTATATATATGCGGCAACAAATCTCTGACCTAAATAACTCAACACATTTATAAGCCTTTATTGCATTTTTGGAATCTTTAGCTAAGTGCTCTTTGTATTTTTGTTTTCTTTTTTTTTCCGAGCAAAAGGTCCATGACTTTCAATATTACAAGATGAACTGTGTATGCTACATATATGCAGACTTCCGAATCCGAAGTCTCTAGGTCTTATAGTGCCCATTCACACAAACGGACAAAATGAATTTTGAACAGAGTGTAAAAGAAGGACGATTTCCTGGTTCCCTACACACTGAAAAAAAACCAAGTAAGAAAGCTCAAATTAAGTGAACTCCACAACGAAATACCCTGTAACGACGTTAAGCGACATACGCTAAAGTTAGAATTGCATACATTTTTCTATTCTTTTCGATCTTCTGTGTTTATTATCCGATTGCTTTCAATTTTTCTTGTAATTCCAGAAAAAGTGTATTGAAAATCCAATTTAAAATCGAAAAACACCTGTAAGATCGACGCATTCGAACAGAGCGAAAGGCGGACTGACGGACAGGGCTATAATGACTCGGCTATTGAATTTGATCAAAAATATATACACTTTATTGGGTCTGTCACAATCTCTTCTACAGGTTACATTCATTTGCACAGACTTATTATACCCTTCGTAACAATACTGAGTGTTGCAGACGAGAGTTCTCGACTATCAAATGCCCTAATCCCAGCTGTGGCTTACACATTGCACATTTCCAAAGTAATTAACTTTTTTGTTTATTATCCGATTTCTCTTTTTATACATTTTTCGAAGTTGTAACTCCGTCCGTCCGTTCGTCCGTTCGTCCGTTCGTCCGTCTGTCCGTCCGTCCGTCTGTATGTATACAAACTAGCTCTCAGTTTTTGAGCTATCGTAATGAAACTGAACCTTTTTTTGTATGTTATTATTATTATTATTATTATGTGGCTATAACAACCCTATCGGGTCACAACCTGAAGCATCTTCCTCTGGCGAGGCTTTTTTGCTTTTTTCATTGAATACTTATTTTTTTAAAAATGGGTATTACGGACCATAAATCGTTTTTGCCCATGTTTTCCATGTTTTTCAACGCATTATACTATACTATCTACCGCTCCACGAAATTTAATAAGGATCGGACTTCTATTTCATATATCTACCATATAACCATAAATCGTTTTTAAGCATATTGACTGAAAGTGCACACACTTCCAGGATTCTTCCAGAAATTTCCAAAAAAAAGTATGAAATCTTCGGCACGCCGAAGGTAATCTTTCCTTACTTGTTTGCTTTAACTTTAGTCTTAAGGGAGCCTCGGTGGTCCGGCCTGTGATCGGGGCGTTCTTACAGACGTAACAAGGGGCGGACAGCCGGAGAGGCGGACAGGCAGACAGACAGACGGATATGACTAGATCGTGTCGGCCGTTGACAGCAAAAAAAACTGATATACTCTTCATTTCCAGATTCAATGGGATCAGGGTATAACAATAAACGGCCCGGACCTAACCATGCGGAACGCGAACCGTTGGACAGTCATACAAAAACTTCCGAACGATTGCACAGTTTGATTTGAGCACGTTCAGCTTTTGGGGTCGGTTCTCGGTCCCCAAAAGTAACAACCGATAATTAAATGCGTGCGGGAGTAGATTGCCATTAGGGACAGGGACAGGGACAGGGACAGGGACAGGGAAGGGGTAATGCGGCCTTACAAGTTGACATTAACGAGACCGAAAAATAACGGAGTGTGAATGCACCATGGCGGCAGGAGGTGTCTGGCAAGAGGCAAAGGGAAAGGGAAAGGGAAAGGTACAGTAGGCCATGCCGTTGGGTCCAATGGAGGAATTAACGGCAACAAAAGCTTCGCAGACTTCTCTGCGTCTGCGCACGTGTCTGATATTTATATTTATATTTATATCTATATATGTATGATCCCATGTATACATATATGTGCCTCGGGTTGCTCTTAAATGTGAAATGTGAATGAAATGAATGGAAATCATCGCAGCGGAAGTTTCGAAAATGAATCGCGAATCCAGGTTGTGGTACAGATGACTCTACATTGTCCGTATGCACGTGTAAGAACTATATATGGTATAATCACGGAACCGACGGTACTCCATTTAAGATCTTTTTACAATCTCCACACAAATTGGCTTGGAGATTTTATACAGGAAGGGTCTGCAATCTCAGCTTCCACTATAGTTGGTAAAAGCAGTTCATGATATATATTTTCCGCAAAACTCTATATATTTATACCCTGATCCCATTTGAAAAACGGTATGAATGTAACAGGCGGCAGGAGGCGTGGCAGATCCCATAAAGAATATACATTCTTGACCAACATATATAATCGTCCGTCTGTATAAACGCGTCGATCTTGAGTTCTGGACTCCAATCTTGGCACGAAGATCCGTGTGTAGCATTCGCTAGAATGAATAGAATTTGTTTCAAATTTTGGATGTCACGTCTCATTCGCTCCAATCGATCAGAACGTCGAGTTCCTTCCGCTAGAAAGCGCACTGTCTCGCCAAACAAGAGGTGCGAGTTCGAGTCCCGCTCAAGCCTTTAGGCATGACCCTCCTAGGAATACAAGGTTGTGGCGTAGGATTTGAAATCAAAAGCTACTTCCAGAAGGGGTAGAATGAAAAATTAATCGTTTGGTTCATATCCGTCCATCTTAATGTATGCGTAGTACTCCATCATTTTTTAAGATATAGAGAAACGTAACAAAAAGCGTAATTTCCGTATCTGTCAATACATATGTCGGAAATACCCGGATCGGACCACTATATCATAAAGCTGTCATACAGGTGGTCAATTTAGCTCATATTTCTCATACAGGGGGATTGGATATCAACTTTGGACACATATATATGAAGTCACGAACATGTTGCGATACATGTATATTATAACATATGTTTAACATATGTTAGTATAGCTTCGAAAGCAATATCATAATCCTTCCTTACTTGTTTTACTCAGTGTAAAGAGAACAAATAGTCCTCCTAAGTCAACCCACTTTATATCCATATGTAGATATAACATATATATGTTGTAAACGGTAATGTTGAATAGCAACTGATCACGTGTCGGGCACTTTTTAAAGGAACAGTTGTACAGTCACTTTTGGGGAATGGCGAGACCTCTCCCATGCTTGGGTTTTGAATTCGTTGCTTATTTTCCCATTAAGGTTGTCGAAAACAAGATTTTGTAATAGGTTTATTTGAGGGGCTTGTATATATAGGTAGGTGTATAAAGGTAGCTTATAGAAATTCAATCGTTTGATTCCAAATTGCTGCGTCGCAAGTAATGTTCGCAACTCGCCCAACAGCAACATTTGGGCAGACAGGCAACAACTGACAACTGAGGCAACAAATGTTGCTGGCATCATTGTCACCATCCACAAAACGTGTCTCAGCTCACAGCATGCACAGTGGAACTCGTAAAGAAAAATCAGTAATGTGAATAATATGTATGCATGTGTACTTATTATTATTATATGGCCATAACATCCCTATTGGGGCACAGCCTGGAGCAACCTTTCTCCTTTATTTCTGCTTCCTTCACTGAGGAGATTTTTTATGTGTGTGGATTTCAAATCCTACGCCATAACCTAGTTTTTCTAGGAGGGTCATGCTCAGTACATCGGTGGGAATCGAACCCACGCCTATTGCTTGGCGGGCCAGTGCGCTATGTACTGGACCACTGAGACCCCTATGTAGGTGGACTTCCTACACCTAATAAATATGTAAATATTTAGCGGATTTGTCGAATTAAAAAAATCATACTGTTCTGAAAATTAGACAATGCAATGGGTGACGGGTCAAACATCTTCCTATAATATGAGTTTATCAAGTTGACAAAAATGTATCGCGTTGATATTTGTTTAAGAAGTATTATTAATATGACTGTATGATTGATTATTATTATTGTATGGTCATAACAACCCTATCGTTTCAAAGCCTAAAGCACTATTTCCCTCTATTTCTGCTTCCTTCACGGAAGAGCTTTTTTTACCTGGGTGTATTTGAAATCCTACGCCAAAACCTATTTTTTTTACGAGAGTCATGAACATTGACATGCCCGGGATTCGAACTCGAGCCTCTTGTATGGCGGACAGTCTTATTTGTATGACTGTTGCATGATATAGAGATAGAGACAATCCTGTCTAAAATTTGGTGTAGCTTTAGATAACAAAGAAACTGAACAGAGAGACGGACATGGCCCAATTTGTTTTCTTTCTGACTATCCTCGAGGTAGTTTTTGGGAGTCTGCGACGTCTATTTTCATCGTAAAAGTACAAATATAAAACGAACAATGGTAGAAGATATGTTATTATTATTATATGGCCATATCAACCATATCGGGTTAAAGCCTGAAGCACAATTTTTTCCTTTATTTCAGTTTCCTTCACTGAAGAACTTTTTTAAGTGGGTGGATTTTAAAACCTGCGCCACAATCCAATTTGCCTATCGACAAGAGCGGGACTCGAACTCACACCTCTCGTTTGGCGGGCAGTCGGCCATCCACTGCTCCACCGAGACCCCTAATGGTAGATGATATATGCTTCGCAATCTAATATTGGGATTATATGTAAGGTTTTTGTGGTATTTGAGTTGGTTGCAGCCACCCGCTCGGAATGGTGGGATAAAGAACGATGTTACCCACTGTGCGTAAAAGTAAATCAGTGAGAGCGAGGGAGCGAGAGTGCGACTAAGAGAGAGCACGATTTGCGTTCCACAAGAAGTGGTTTTTGGCAGCCGGCGTGAGGCATGCATGCGGCCAGCGATGCTGCGTCCGTTTAGTAACGGACGAACCTTTGTCAGGTGAAGAACACAGTTGACTCAGGCGCAAATCGAGCGGAGGAAACGCGTTGTTGCTTCTACTGGGTGCTCTGCCCACGCGTGCGTTTCGCATACATTTTGTTGGTGTTGTTATTGTTTTTTTATGTGGTTGTGTGTTGTGTGGTGTGCGTGGTGTGTGTGTTGTGTATCATCGGCCAGGAGACTCGGCAACATGCAGAGCTGAATTGGCGAGGGCGAAGCGAAACTCAACACAGTCAGCAGGCGCGTCGCGGCGTTTGGCCTGGCCTCGTCTTCTGTCGCCTCTTTGGCAGGATACACAACGAGGACGCGCGAAGCGAGCAGAACAACGGTGGCCGTTGGCAGAGGTGCATCGCAATTGCGGTCAGCTCCCCCGGAAATTCAACTGGGAAAAAGTGGGAAAGAGTGGGAACGACAGTAGGAAAGAGAAAAAGACAGTAGGATAAATAGAGAGAGTAAGCAACAAAATAATCGAAGTCATAAACTGGAATCGGAGCGGCAGCTGTTGCATGCGGCAGCCGTGGCAGACTTGGTGACGCCGCCGCTCGGAGTCGAGTGTGTCGCATGTTGCGCAGTGCGTGTTTTTGTGGTTTTTGTTTTGTGCTTCCAGTGATCCTCGCGGGTGAAAGAGACACATTGACAAGAAGAGTGATAGAAAGATTGTAACTGTAACAGCTGTGCAAGCCATAAATTCAGAGGCGAAAACGCCTTCATCGCGATTAATTTGATTGGACACGTGGCGAACTTAATATGAGGCTGCAGTTGCTCTTGCATCTGCCCATAATACTGGCACCCCTATTCTGCATAGTCACAGGGGCCGGGATCAGCGCGAACGATCCCTGTTACTTTGAGGGGAAGCCGCGCAAATGCCTACCCAGCTTTGTGAACGCCGCCTATGGCAATCCGGTGCAGGCGTCCAGTGTCTGCGGTGCACAGCAGCCGGAACGTTTCTGCGAGTTGCAGCGGGATGGAGGCACCGGCGAGTGTCGACTGTGCGACAAGACGGACCAGCGTTACGGCCCTTCTTCGCTGACTGATCTCAACAATCCGAGCAACGTCACCTGCTGGCGCTCGGGTAGTGTAAATGTGCCCCACGATCCGGACACAGCGGCGCCAGATAATGTCACCTTGACCTTATCTCTTGGCAAAAAGTACGAGCTCACATATATTTCACTCTCCTTTTGTCCGAAATCGCCGCGCCCCGATTCGCTGGCTATTTACAAAAGCTCCGATTTCGGCCAGACCTGGCAACCCTTTCAGTTCTACAGTTCGCAATGCCAGAAATTCTACGGACGACCGGATCGGGCAAAAATCAGCAAGTTCAATGAGCAGGAGGCACGGTGTATGAATTCGCAGCACGATGGCACCTCGGGTGGTGCTACCCAAAGGTTCGCCTTTAATACACTGGAGGGTCGACCATCGGCCAACGATTTGGACGCATCACTCGTGCTGCAAGATTGGGTGACTGCAACGGACATACGTGTAGTGTTTCATCGGCTAGAGCTACCTCCACAGCTTCTGCAAAATCGCGATAAATCCAAGAACAAAGGCAATGCCAATAGCTTTAGCGATGAAATGATTGGGAGTCAAGAGGAAGAGGAACTCGATGGGCATGAACTCGATGAACAGGATGAATACGACTATAATCTGCAGGATAATGACAGCGCTGGCTACGACCAGGAGGAATATGAGGAGCCTAAAAAGCATCTGGAGCTTGAAGATGAACTGCTTCTGGATTATGCTAACGATGGCGACAGCAAGCTTCCGGTCAAACACAAGAGTAACGTTTATGAAAAACACTTCCAAAGTAAGCTGGCGGCGACTACTCCACCACCCCCGCCCTCATCTGAAAAGGTATCGTCGTCCGATAAAACAATATCCACGCCCCTTCTTAAAGCTCCCGAGAGAGCTTCCGCCGCAGTACAGCAGATACTTTCAGTGTCACAGCATTACGCCGTATCTGATTTTGCCGTCGGCGGTCGCTGCAAATGCAATGGACACGCCTCCGAGTGTATTATAACCAGCTCCACCCCGGCTCAGGCTGAGTCAGACGACGGTCAGGATGACGATATACCCAGTGCACTGCATAACACCATCGGACGCTCTGCGTCAGCTCTGCAGCCAAACGGAAAAGTCGCCATAATCTGCGCTTGCAAGCATAACACTGCTGGTCCTGAATGCGAAAGATGCAAACCCTTCTACTTCGATCGTCCCTGGGGCCGAGCAACTGACAACGACGCCAGCGAATGCAAGAGTGAGTACCTGACATTTTGTCACCTTTGAACTTTGAATACTTGGAATACGTCGTTTGTGGAATTCAACAATATTATTATCATTTTTATATGGCCATAGCAACCCTATCGGGTCAAAGCCTGAAGCACTATTTTCCATTATTCTGCTTCCTTGACTGAAGAACTTTTTTTACGTGTGTGGATTTCAAATCCTACGCCACAACCTAGTCTTTCAATTCAACAATAGTAACAATAGTAATTCCAATCTAGTATTTTATATGGTGTCAAATCGGTTCCATCATCGCAACCTGCGATGAATCCAGCGTTGCGTCTGCTGACGACGCAATGGAATTCATTTTCGAATTCTTCAATGAATAACTTCTGTGCATTGTATCCGGTTGCTCTGAAATATTAAGTGTGAACTAACTCAAACTCCATCTAGAATTCGCATTTTGAAAATCAAATTTGATTATGATTTTTGACATGATTACAGTTTGAAGTGGCATTTTTTCCACGTTGGCCATTTACATGTTTATGATCCCATTTTTATGAAATTTTCTGGATAGCTTTATGACCATTATATTGAGGATTACAGTGTACAGAATAATAATAATGTTAACTATTTTTAGATAGAATGAATATATTTTATACATTAGCTGTAAATTAACATTGTCCAAACATTTGTCCAGATAGTACTGGGTACTCTCTTGGAGATCACAATGAAATGAAAAATTTTCAAATACCATATTCGGTGGCAACAGGAATATAGTTATGGATGTCATATACATACATCATCGATGTCCTGATAAATATAGTATATCGAAATCCTAAGTAAATGTATTCAAGTGTAAGCATTTGTCACAAAACTAATATACCCTTTTGCACATTTTTAACGGTGTCAGAGTAATGTAATGGTAAATGTTTGGTATCGAAGTCCTTCAAATAAAATATTGTACTCATTATTTAATTAATATTCTTGACCATAATACGATTTATAGTTGAAAATTTCATTCTAAATAAGATTTTCAAGTTAATTCAACCTCTAAAGTTCTCAATTTGAACTCATATTGTTGTTGGAACGAATTAGAAGATTCCACATTTCTTGCTTGGGATAATTGAAAATATGGCTTCGATTTCGGCTGATATCAAGCAGTCACTTCAAAAATATTTTCTATTTTAGAAGCAACCCTCGTACAATCACAGACCTCTATCCGGCTGGGCATGAACGTCATTTGGTCAGACAGTGCTGACCTCGAGTTGAGTGGAATTTTCAATTGCGACCATTGTGTGGCACATTCCTCGATATTCGCACTCCTGGAGTGCACTGAACTCAGTTCAATGCTTTAGGATCGACAAACAGAATGCCATGGCCAGTACCATTGACATTATTTTCCTTACATATTTTGGTGTTTTGTCCAGCACACATCGAAAGTCGCGTGCGACAGATGCATGGACGAGTCCAAAGGCAACTCAATCGATTTATATAGAATTTAAGCATACCGAATCGATCTCTCTGCCCGCCCCTTATCACTGCCGACAAATATGTTGTCAAAGTCAGCAGGTCATCCATGCGATTCTCATCACCAACTCCCCATAGAATCAAAATTTGGATGTAGTGCAAACGAAGCAAAAATGAACAACGTTGGGTAAAACCACCCACACCCACAACCCACCTACACGCCAATATAACATTCCGAATCCCCCATCCATTCTGCTGTCCCGCCACCACGGGCAATCATAAATTACTAACGATTAATTTCTTGTGGGCTGTCGCTTGTCCAGAATTAATAAAAGAAAAATGCACATCGGGCGTTTGCGAGGGCGAGTTAGGAAGGTGTCCCCGTCTCCACTTTTCCATCCTGGACAGAAGGGACGTCACCTTTAGAGGTCTGTGGAACAAGTTTTCCTGCTATTGGCTGGATGCGAAAGGACTTCAAGCACGCCCCAAGTTTAGTTCACCTATGTTATATTTTACTACTTTGGTCCCCATTTCCTAATCCAATTGTTCTTAAAACTATGCATTTATGAAACGAGACCAAAACACTGGCTAGAAATTATGAATTATCCAACGAATATGGTATTAAAAGTGAAGTCAAACTACTTACTAACTAAATTTAATAGACCCATTGCTCTCATTAATAGTGGAAAAAGGGGAATACACTAATTTCCATTTCCTCGGAATTCGAATAAATATGCATTGCCGCCCCAAATAATATCATTATTATCAATGAAAAAAAATATTATAATAACAGGGCAAAGGACAGCAAACTGCAAAATTGCTGTGAATGCAGCTAACAGTGTATTATGGTGTCAGCTATTTCAGCCCCGATATTTCGCATATTTCAGTTTATCGGAAATTCCCGTTCATTGTTTGTGACAACCGTAAGCGATGCAACTGCACCCGCTACACAAAAAAATCAAAGATAAAAAGATAGAGCGTTGCAGTCGAGAGTACTCTACAGCAAGATACCCTTTGAAATTTTTCGTGTAAGTCAGGAATAAGTTTGAGAATATGGCCATGTTATTTATTTGATTTACTGGGAAGGCCTCAAAAATTAAAAAATTAAAAAAACCAGAAACATTTTAACCCGTTTTCGGCAACTTAAACGTCATATAGCTTCGGTATTTATGATTCGATCGTTCTAAAATTAGGAAATCAGGATGGCTTAATGACAAAATCATAATAATTATATAAAGAACTGTAGAATTTATAAACAATTATCAAATTTTCTGAAGATCATATTACAGTAAGTGAAAAAACTGTGGGTATTACTTTCTGTATACTATCTATCAATATGTGCACCCATATATCAAATTTGACTATTCTGGATTTAACTCTTACGGGTTTGCGACACTTCCTTCTATGGCTTGCAAGCTTCAACACAAAGTGATTAGACTAATTTCATTGAAAAAGGTATAATAAATCTGTTGAGGTTTTAATCAAATATTGGAACGTCCATAAATTCGAGTAAGTTCACATTATTTTTGGAAGAAATGAATCACTTCTGGTCATGCCGATTGTGAAGTCATTTGGGTACTATATTTGGGCACGTTTGTCGCTTGGCCGCGTGCCGCTTGTTTGCTACTCCATGGGGCCGAGTGAAGCGCATCTAATACGCGCCATCTGTTTAATTTTCAGTTTTGGGTTTGGAAACCGGACCAAACCGATTAACAAGCCGAATGGCATTGTTTGCCTCCGGTCGCACCCCCGTTGAGAATTGTATTTCTTTGTGTGATTTTGTGTGTTCGTGCCATTGGCTCGGTGGTGATTTGGGCGTTTGAGGGATGCGGAATTTTCAGCCTGGGCAAATTCTCTCTGTTGTCGGTTAATCCCGACATCTGTGTCCATATTGGATGCCACCAAATGCAGTTTACCAAATCATAATTAAAGACAACGGTTTTACTTTTCCCGAATCCTAACTAATTTATCCAATTAACATTGACCTTCTTCAACTAGGATTTCTTGCTTGGTGTAGACAAAAATTGGTGGGTGGAGCAGTTGGTGGTCACGAGGAGCTAAGAGTCTTTCTTTGGAAATATATTAGTACAATGAATAGGAGGTCCTGATATGGCCTTTTACCGCTTTAAGCTCCCTAATAGTAAGAAATTCAGTTGAAAATGAAGCTGGAACATGGAGAATTGCTTATCCTATCTATCTATCTCTAGGAGTTGTTCACGAAGGTGCGTCTATTGATTAAGCAATTTTCCCCGATCCCCATAAAGTAAATAGATACTTGATCAGGGTCAATAGTCGAGTCGATTTAGTCCTGTCTGTCTGTCTACCCTTTTTAGTGATCCGTCTAAGATAATCAAAGCTAGAGCGTTCAGAGATTGGCTTGAAGATCCGTATATGCCATACATAGATCAAGTTTATTCTCAATTGGATGCGGCGCCTAATATTTTACTATACCTTTTTTTAGCCATAATATAAGTATATCTCTTCACAACTTGTAATGGAACTAACGTATATTTTCCACAAATCACTCAGTCTTAATTTTTAATGTTTTATTATAATCTTTTGCCTTTACATTATATACCCTGTTTCAATGCCTGATCTGTGGCTAGAGGTTCCCACGTTATCATTAGACAAAGTCTTTTGATGTAGAGCAGCGGAACAAAAGCTTGCCACTTTGCTGCACTTATAACACTTGCACGGCTCAATGGAGTGTACCGACACCTAACACCGACGGCGAATACCCAAGACCACAGGTTCCAACCGACTACCACATTCCCGCCCATAGCCTATGTCTGCCTCTGTGTATCTATATCTCTGTCTCTGTCTGGTAAAACAGCCGCTATTGCCAAAGCCAAAGTATAATCTCCAAAGCGCAGAATGAATGATAATAAACAAGACAGAGCACAATGGTCTAGAGTTCTTGACTTGGAAGTACCCTGTACTTATGCAGATCTCTTAGATTGATATAATGCATATCAATAGGGTGCACAATTCTACAGTTCTTTAGCTAGTGATTTAAGTTTGCGCATTCATGCCCTAAAGCTGATCTGAAAATTTCATAACGATCGGATCAAAAACGCGAAAGTTATTCACTCTTAGCGTTATCGTGCTTACTTAACGTGTGTGTATAATATTATTATGCGATTATATCTGTATTATACGAAAAGGGATCAGCGTATCTCATAGAGAGTTCTCTCGAATATAGAAATTATCAAGGCCTCTGCGAGAGCCTTCCAAGCGAGCAACACTTGTATTAGTTTCAGAAGGAAACCGTGTGGAAGGAAGAATAGTGTCGGTCCAAGTTGGAGTTGCAGTGGGGTTTTATTTGTGCGGCTATTATAAAAATAAAATATAAATTGGGATTGAATTGTGTGCTTATTGGAACCAATCGATGTCCATTTAATTTGCAACTGCGAAATTTCGGAAAAAAATTAAAATTAACCAAGTGCTATATTGTGCCTGTTATTATTATTATATGGCCATAACAACAACCCTATCGGGTCACAGACTGTAGCACTATTTGTCTATATTTCTGCTTCCTTTACTGAACATATTTTTTACGTGGGTGGATTTTAGATCCAACGCCACAACCTTGTTTTTCTTGGAAGGTCATGCCTATTGAATTGACTCGGGACTCGAACTCGCACCTCTTGTTTGGCGGGCCAGTGCGCTGTCCACTGGTCCACCGAGGACCCTAATATTGTGCCTGTTATTAAGTGTAATTCGACTTACGTCAAGCTATATGTTTTTTAAGGCATTACCAGGATTCATTAAATTAGACACAAATATTTGCTCTAATAGTTTTTATGGTTTTTTGGAAGAAAAAAACATCTAAAGTTTCTAATAATCTTAATACTTATATACTTTGCGCAGACTTACGGACCACATTGAAAGTCCCTAATTTTTACAGCTTACGAAATCAACACGTTATAGACTTCTCCAAATACTTGTGTACAGATTTATAGACCTATGATACAAACTGTCGCTTTGCACGAGTATACCCATTTGGCACTTTAAAACAAAACTAGAATGTGGAAGCGGAAACGGAATCTGGAAAAGCTTTGGAAGTTCCGTCTGTCGCTGTTTGATGCCCTTTTTGTTGTTTTTCGTGCTGCATTTGAGCATCCATGGAAGCTTGGTTCAGTAGTTGCCTATCGCTCTCTCTCCCTCTCCCTCTCCTTCTGCACTAACCTCCACTAACCCACAGTCTGTCATTCCACCAAAATCTGTTCTTAAGTACACACTACTCTGCCCGGTCTTTAGGAATCTCTGCTTTGTAATCGAAATTTTGCTTTCATTGCCTGACCCCCTAGCTGCAGCTACCTCCTCCTCCACCACCATCACTACCTCCACCTCCACATCCACTCTCCCGTCCATATTCTTTCTGGTCGCACTTAATTGCGTGGTTTTCCATTCGTAGTCAATGATACGCTTTGGCGCGCCTTTCCCCATTGACTACGTGCCGCAATTTTTAAATGCTTTTTAACCCGACACTCTGCGTGCAGCATCTGCGGCAGGCGCAGCTGACCAAACGCAATTCCAGTGGCTTTAAATTGCTGGCAACCATGAAATCGTCGGAGAAGCTGCTGTTGCCATATTGTGGCGCTCCACAAGCCCCTCCAGACACCTCCCATGTATCTCACACAAAGTGTTTTGTTAATTTGTCGCCCCCCTTGGCATGGGCGATTTCCAATAAAGTATTTAACACTTTTGGTTAGATATCTCAAGTCCCATAGAGTCACGTCTGTTTGGGTCGATGAGAAACGTCCGACTAATCGGTGCAACTTGATAACCAGTAGCCCTTTGAAGCCACAGCTAGAGACAGATGCTATTATGCGATAGACCCGAAAATTTCAGAAGATTCATATGTAAGGGAACGAACAACCCAAATTTGAGAAAATGCATTTTGAGCATCGTTTAAGCGAATCTAACCTAATATAATCCAATATGACCTTTGCTTATTTTGACTCTTCTACATCATGTAACTTCCGTGCTTATGATCTAATAGACTTGAAATGTTTATGTTAAAGTCATTATCAGGCGAGGCAGCCAGAAGTAAAAATAAATTTGATATGCGTATGGTATATACGGACCTAGATCTACGATTTCAAGCGGTTAGACCAATTGGACTATTAATTATTATTATATGGCCATAACAACCCTTTCGGGTCAAAACCTAAAGCTCTTCTATTTTCGTCTATTTCCGCCTCCTTCACTGAGGAATTTTTTTATTTGGGTGGATTTTAAAATCCTACGCCACAATCTAATTTTTCTGGGAGGGTCATGGCTAATGGCATAAGCGGGACTCGAACCTCGCACCTCTTGTTTGGACCACCGAGGCCCCTAGAACTATTAATGCTGATCATAAATATAGTAAACACTTTAGAGGGTTTGCCACGCCTTGTTATGCCTGTTACATACATTTACTCAAGCCTATTATTATTATTATTATTATATGGCCATACCAACCCTATCGGATCAAAACCTGAAGCACTATTTTCCTTTATTTCTGCTTCCTTCACCGAAGAACTTTTTTTACGTGGGTGGATTTCAAGTCCTCCGCCACAAGATAGTTTTTCTAGGAGGCTTATGTCTCGAATTTTTCAATGTGATCGGCGGATATATCATAATTTTTTTTTTTTTAGTGCTTGTCACGCGTGCTTCTACATAATAGGAGCATTATCACATTGTTTATAGACTTTATGCGCACCATCCTACTAGATCTAACTGTCGGACTAAAATGACGGCGTATTTCATCACTTTCCGAAGAAATGTATGGGTCGACGAAAGTTTTGACAAAATCAATTCTGCTCTTAAATGCAAAATTTATGGGCATCTCAGCATTTTCAAATGTGATTGGGTTATAATAACATTAGATCATTAATTGGTTTAGCCGCGCATCAACAACAATAAATCCAAAAACCCATCCAGAATTGTCCAAAACAGACGATCGCTTTGATGTTTTTAATATGGTCATGACTCATGGCCGAAAACTAGATTGGCGGCCAAACTGTCGGAAGCGGAGACGCGATGCGAATGCATTGGCTGGTTCTGCGAGTGGCCCGAACCAGCTATTGTTAGACGAATAAAACGCTCAACGAGATACGAAGCTTGTGTCGAGAGTGTGTACTAGACACTAGGACCTAAATACCAAAATCGGTATCTTTATTCGAAATCTAAATTTAAAATAAATTTGATATACATATGGAACATATACATACATGAGCATTAGTACCAAGTGGGGAATCACAAACAGTGATCAACTTGCTCATACTGCCGGTTCGCGGACGGCCGAAGAGACGGACACTAACAGGTTTAATTCAACTCAGCTCTAGATGATGAGGTAAAATGCAGGGTATACTGAGTATAAAACATCTTCCTATGTTTGTTACATACATTTGCACAGAACTATTATACCCGTTTTGCCATTTACTATGCGACTAGGGTATACAGTCATAAAACATGACCAAGCAGACAGCTGCATTGACTTGCACCATGCAGCAAAACTGTGAATGTGGCTGTGGATGGGGATGTGACGAGTGAAACTCGTGAATACCCAGCCACCAAATTTCACGGGGCACATGGAAGATTTTGGCTTGTTTTTACTCTTCTTCAGCTTGTGTCTAACAGAAACGCCGACAAGATGGAAAATGCTAAAAACTGATTAGAATACAAACGAACGTTAAAAAAAAGATAGAGCGCTTCAGTCGAGAGTACGCGACTCTTTAAATTAAATTAATTATGTCATATATACCAAATTCGGTGCCGATTTGGACGGACCAAATGCGAAGACAAATAGACGAACATGGCTTAATCGACTGGGCTATAGATGCTGACCAAGAATATATAAGCCTTAAGGAGTCTGCCACGCTTCCGTCTGTCTGTTAGATACATCCCAGCAAAACTATTATTTGCTTCTTCCCATTTCTCATACGGGATCACGGTATAACAACCCCAAATGACAAATGAATCGAAGAAAATGCAAAACATACCCAAGAGTTCTAAGTCAATTTTTGAATAAAAACGATATTACGGAATGCAAGTTAAAGCCTAACAAATACTACGGGACTCTTCACAGTCAATTTTAATGGTCAATAAGTGGTTCACTGAGTTTGCAGATGCTGAACGGTCTGGGCGCCGAACCGAAACAAGTAAGATTATCTTTGGCACCCCGCAGATGTTATACTCTTTTCGAAGTTTTCGTAACTAATATATAGGTTGAAAAGCATGTAAAATATGGGAAAATCCGACATTTAATTATTTGCCGGCAACGGACATGGGTCAATCGATTTTTTATTTCGCCACTTTAGTTTCGGGTATATATGACTTTTCCTTCAATGCATTACAAACTTTTGGACGAAGCCAATATACCATTTTCTTATACTATTTGGGAAGAGTATAAAAATTCACGATACAGTTTTGGCCGACGGGAGAAAAAAAGCGAGTGAGATTGGCGAAGCCATAGGCATCTCTCATGGCTCAGTGATTTCAATTTAAAATGAATACTTGGGCATGAGAGAGCTTCCCGCAAGATGGGTGCCGCATTGGCTCACAATCGACCGCAAACGCAAACGTGTGACAACTTCGCTGCAGTGTTTCGCGTTGCTGGAGCGCAACACGACCGAGTTTATGCGATATTTCGTAATCGTGGACAAAACGAGGAATAGTTACAATTCACAGGAGATCCAACAATATTCTAAACATTGTGTTCCACGAGAAGAATCGGCGCCAAAGAAGGGCTAAATAGATTTGTCAACCAATTAAGTTTTATGGTTTAATGTAGATTTAATAAGGAAAATACCGCATTTGGCCAAGAAAAAGTTCTCTTCCACCATTATGTTGCCCACGGGTACAGTTTTTAAGACAGGAATGTATTGATTGGGTTAAGAATTGCTGCCTTATCTATCCTAATCTCCGGATTTAGACCCCCAGTGACTATTATTTATTGCCAAACCGCCAAAAGGGCTCGGCGCAAAAGGATTTGATGCCAACAATGATGTCGTCTCACAAACATATGGTATATTCGGACTTTACTCTTCATCCTATATACTTTATGGTGTTTATCACGACTACTTTTACCCGTCAGCCGCCGATCCGATAGACACATTTTTACATTCTTTTGTGAATAAATTGAATTTTTGCAAAATCATAATTTGATGGAAAAAATTATTTTCTGTATAGTCTCTAAGCACATCTACGTACCAAATTTCATAGCTCTAGCATAATAATTGTGACCATTGTACCTATTTCTTCAGTATATTTCTAGATATACAGGTAAACCTCCTACAACGCGGTGAATAAGTTCCAGAAATCTCCGCGATATAGGAAACCGCGTTGTAGGAGGTTTATCTGTATTTTCAACTTATTGTTAATGCAGCACTTTTGGAGACATTGGTTCTATATATATTGGCAAAAGTTTTATTAATTGTATTGAAAAACATTTTATCTCTTATCGGTCGAACAAGGCGTGGCATCAAAAATTAGACATGAACTTGAGCTGCGTATGGATCTGCATACCAAGTTTGATGTATCTAGCTTCCATAGTTCCTAAGAGAGCAAGACGCATAAATAGACGACTCGGCTATTGATACTTATCGAGAATACATGGAATAATCAGAGCTAATATCTTATGCTATATATTATATTTTACAGTCGTTTGTTGAGTAATTCTGTAAATATTGTGAACCTTGACGGCCGTTGGGAACGACGAGGGAATATTTAAAGTTGAAATATTGAACTATTCATCGATAGGCGAGACAATGTCGGGCTAATTGACGGGTTCATTAACTTACAAATTAATTTATTAACCGGGGGGAAAAGCGCTCACGCAATAAACGCCACAACAAATGCACATCAATTAAATTTTAAACTGTCGCTAATAACTTTTCGGTTTGATAAACTAACAAAGGCTTTTATAACAAGCGAGGGCTGCTTTTTATATTGTGTGTCTGGCTTGGGTCACTTTTGGACCTATTAATGCCCGACCAACCAACTCTTATTGGCTGTGGAACACCCAGACCATGGATTTTCATTCTGTTTTTCGCTCGGATCGATCAAATTATTTGTAATCTGTGCAGATGTTATACACACCTTTTCAAGCACTTATCGTATTTGTCGACCATTTTTGTATACCATGCAAAACGATTATTTTTCTTTCCGAAGATGTTGATATTATCATATAAATTCCCGAAAAAATTAATCATTTTATAATTTTTAATAAAAATATCAACGAAAAATGATTTGGTGAAACCCTGCGATTTTGACAAGGCTTTAAAGTCCTGACATGCCAATTTTCAATTGGGATCATGTTAGAAATATTATTATATAATTATTATTATTACTATCATTATTTTTATTATTATTGTTCCTTTATTTCTGCTTACTGCAATGAAGAACTATTTTTTACGTGGTTGGATTTCAAATATTACGCAACAACCTAGTTTTTCTAGGAGGGTCATGAGCGGGACTGGGAATCGCACCTCTTGTTTGGCGTGACAGTGCGCTATTCACTGTATATAACTCCGTCCTGAAATGCTTAAGAGATGTGCTTTGGTATAATTTTATCAAATAATTTTTAAGAAATTCTAACCTAACAATTTTCGATTTTCGTGGACTACAAATGTGTAAGATTTTCCCTAAGGAGAAACTAGGTTGTGACGTCGGATTTGAAATCGTTCCACGTAAAAAAATATTCAGTGAAAAAATTAAAAATAATAGAAAAATATCCTGGCACCCAGGAACATAAAGTTCTATCGTAGAGTCCAAGTCGTAACCGCATTCTCCTTTCCACTTGGATGCGCATCCGACGTTCGGTCGACGTAGTAGTAGAGGGTGATGGTTAGGGTGAAACTTATTAAAATGATTTTAGCATAAGATTGTTTAGATATATATGATGGTATATCCATATATATTCATAGTTTAATTCTATTTTACTGCCGAGATTAACTTTTCAAATAAATGTAAATTGCAATCTATTAGAAATATCGCCGAAAGAATCAAACTTTTTAATGCAAATGACAACTAGGAGCTTTCTGGACTAAAAGGGACTTCGGCGGGAAATGTAAATTGCAACCCCCATATTGTTGTGGCCATATATATTTTGATTATTTGAAACCAATGATTTTCGCCCAGCAGCGGCTGCAAGGGGCGTGGTCCCGGTAATAAAATACACATAATTAAAATGTGCAAATTAGAGCATGCTCGACTGCGAAATACCCTGTACAAAATTAGATTCAAATGATGATATATGCCTACCGATGGATAGACGGATAGACAGTGAGATCGACGGACTGGGCTAAATGCATTTTATGGGTTCTGTCACTCCGCCTTCTCACTGTTACATATATTCCATCAAAGCCAATATACCCTTCTTCACTCTTTTCAAACCAGGCAAACACACAATGCAGGAAAAAGTATTTTTAATGTAAAAGCCATTTCAAGCGTTTCTGCATCGCTTTTCAGCCATGTTAATAATTTCCTAGATTAATTTATGGCCTCGAAATGCAGCAGCACCTGCTGCTAACAGCTAAATAAATAATGATAAAAAAAATAGTGAAAAGCTATAAACAATTAAGTGCACTAATAAAATATCACGTTTTTCCATCCTTACCCCGTGTGAGGAACCCGAAATGGGTGTATTCAATTTGAGGAAATCTATAATATGTAAGCAAGTTAGTCGCTTAGTTCTTAAACTGTCGTTATGAAACTTGGCATATTTTCTTATCGGTATCAACCGGATCGGGAACACTACATCATGTGGCTGCCCTATAACTATAACTGTCGGTATTCTCATATTTTTCAACCTATTAGATTTAAAGCTCATACATAATTAGCGATTGTTATTATCTATCGATCCATATATCTCAGTGAGTCGTAGATAATGCTTCCTCAGTAGTTTTATAACGTTTTCCGGGCTATCGAGTATGTCCAAGTCTTCATGAACGCCATCTAGTGTCCAGAATTGATATTCATATTGTCAATGTGATCGAACCGATGAAATGAGGAAACAATTCATTTACATTTGAATGAATAATAAATGGTGTCAGCAGTTGCTCTTTGGATTTTCTAGAGTTCGACAGTTAGGACAATGATTTGAATAAAGTCCGATGTAACTAATAAGGAAGTGTAAACTTCAACGAAGATTCCACACGCTTTTCGAGTTTTAGCCTACGTAAATATATACTTATAGAATTGAAAACAAAAACTCTTGAAAAATTCAAATTATTTGCCATTATGATGATTCGAACCTCCGAGCTAACAAATACTCAGAACAACTCTCCCGTTCGGTCTACTAAAATATACATAAAAGAAAGTAAAGAAGAATAATTATCGTGTTTATAGAGGTCCTTTAGGAACGATAGCTTTAATAGAATTCTAAGTGAATGTATAATATTGTGGTCTGTGCCAAGATTCATAATGATTGCTCACAAAGTTAGGGACTACATGCAACGGACGGACGGATACAGGACAGATCGACGGATATTGTCCACTTAATTTCTTTTTACTACTGACCGATATGCAGTAAAGGTAACTTGCTGGGATCTACATTTCCTTCTATGCATTAGTAATTTCAGTGAATATTACTTATTGCTTAAGTAGTAGCAAGTTGGGCATGGGATCCTGCAAAAATGAAAATTTAATATTTGAAGAAAAAAAGTCAACACAAAAAACCATCTTCGAATGGTCCAAAGGAAGTGTCGACCATTAAAACAATCGGTCTGAACTGAAGATAAACGCGATGCCAAATTGTCCATAAATTAACAGGGCCGAGCTGAGGGCCTAAGTCAATATCTACAAATTTATTTTATGCAAATCATGAAAGATTCGGCGGATGAATTGATATAAAGACGCAACCAGATAGCCGGACGTAATGCACGCGCACGCGGCAACAGAGGCTTGCAGCTATTTTCGCCCTTCCGGAAGGTGCGATGCGCAGGCATTCAGATGGAATTCCGCAAGAGCAAAGCCCACGGTAACGTCCAAGTTCAAACAGCAAGAGCTAAAAGCAACTTCATACGGAGTGACAAGTACGTGCGAATGATACTACGCCGCACGCCGTACTTGACGCTCCTCCTGAGGAGGAGGTGGCGTTGTTGGAGGGGCCGGGTCTTCCATTTTACACGTGCAGCGATAGTAGAAGGTGCAGACGTTCTGGGTTCATCCTGTGAATATGGGATTGGGTTTGTTATTTGGCCCTTCCCCCTTTAAGCTGTTCACCTCATATCGCGGTTTTAGTGTGAAAGGCCAAGGCAACCCTAGAACCAACAGAACCAAGAGGCGGCGTTAACACGAACAACATCAGCAGCAGAAACAACAACAACAACAACAACAACAACAACAACAACAAAAACAACATCAAGCAACTTGTAATGTTTCCATCTCACAGCGTCTTTTCCGCATTTCCGGCTGTGGTTACGACTTGGACTAAGACTGCAGATGAATCCGCTGAAGATTATTTGTCTGTAGAGCTAGGTGTATAGGTATGTGTATATATATCGACTCGTGGAGACGGGAGCAGACAAGGGAATTACAACGGGGGCGCACATTTTTATGTGCTTTAATGAAAATCCTCTTATGATGCTGACGACTGGAAACGAATAGCGTATAAAGACGGGCAAATTTCAATGATGGCACCAAAATGAAGAGTCACGAACCGAAACGGGAACTGACTGAGAGCTTCACATGGGCCTTTGCACCGTGCATTATGTACACCGATAAGCGACTAAGTCTGGCAAAAATTAGGATAAAACCAGATAGAGTGCTCCAACCTCCCCCCAACCCACACCGAGTACACCACACGGCTTGCACTGAAGTCAGTGTTGCCTCTGCCTCTGCATCATTACCGATGCTCTAACATTTGTCGTTCCTTAGTGAATAGCTCCTGTCTTTCTTATCCGATTGTTCTGAGTTTTCCGTGTGACCTTTACTCACATCGTTCAGAATATGCCGTAATTTAAACAGCAAACTGCCAGTTGACCGAAAAATCGTTATCGTTTATCGCGTTTATTACAAAAATTCAAAATAACCTTGATCTACGTAAAGAACTTACGGATTCCCAGGTCGGGTAGACGAATGTAACTTAATCGATTTCTCGACGAAAATTTAGGGATCTATGACTTTTTTAATGGATGACAATGTGAATATATTTGTTTAATTATCGTCGTAACTCAAAATTGTGAAATTTGAGCTAATTATGCTGGAATACTCATTATACCCTGATCCCAATTGAAAATTGGTATGAAGGGTATTATAAGTTTGTGCAAATGTATGTAACAGGCAGAAGG
>JBANCY010000541.1:0-28219 GCA_037040045.1 Phorticella flavipennis | reverse complement strand
AAAAAGCCTCGCCAGAGGAAGATGCTTCAGGTTGTGACCCGATAGGGTTGTTATAGCCACATAATAATAATAAATATTATACCCTTCATACCAATTTTCAATTGGGATCAGGGTATAAAAATTATACTGGATTTTTTACAAAACAATCACCATGATATTTTATGAATTTTGGCATGAATTTATACACACAAACACTATGTTTCAATCGCGATCTGCCAAATGCAGTGTGCATTTCCATCTATTAAAATTCCAAGAATTTCAGGCAATTTCAGTCCATAAATTGTGCCACTTAAAGAGATGAGAAATGTTGGCACGATTTTCTTAACTTGGCTGGCGCTGTGCAAATAGTGTCATGAACTCCATGGAAGACTCGTCAACCCAATCTGACTCTTGTAAACACATAGATATATAGACACACACACACATATATATATATATATATATATATATATATATACAAACAGATACAGATACAGAGACAGAGACAGATACTACAGACAAGGCAAGTGGTAGGGTCCGTGTTTGGTCGCTGAGTTAAAGAAGCGTGTCGTATCTACAATCAGTTTCAGTTTCAGTTTCGGTTTCAGTTTGGGTCTCCCAAGCGCCGGCATTTAAAATTGTTTTGAGCAAAAATTACAAATTCCAGCACTAACGTGACAGAGCAAACGTTTGCCCCTCGGGCGAGTCCTGCGGTCCGAAAAATCGCTCCATTTCTGTACAGTTCCCCTATCGTCCTTGCCAATCGTGTCCGAAAAATAAGTATTATGTATACAAAGTAGCGCTGCCTGTCGTCCTACTTGGCCATCTACAATATATCTATACGGTCACACGATGTCCGCCCCCATATACCATCCACGCCCCTCACGCCCGTATCCCTTATGCTGTTGTGGGCGTGTACCACAAATGTTTTGAGCCACTCAAATGCAGCTCAGAGGCAAGTGGTTCTTCATGGTATGATGTGCTATAGCATGAGCAGGAGGATTGAAGTTGAGGATGGGATGGGATGGGATGGGATGGGATTGGGGACTGTTGACTGGGCTTGGGGTTGGGGATGAGTAAGTGTGGGGGGTTTGTGTGTGGGAATTGTAAGGCACATGGCCAGCGGCTGGAACAACAACAATGCACGAAATTTAATGCCAACAGAAAAAATAATGAAAGTATTTGCTTTGCTAAGCACAAAAATATGTCAAAGTAAATTTCACTTAATTTTTTTCTCTGCGCTTTCTTTTTTTTCTCTTTTTTTTCAGCTTTTTTCTGCTTTTTTTTCTTTTTTTTTGAGCTTTTTCTGCTGCTTCCTTCTGATTACATCCTTTTTGGCTGTGTGTGTGTGTGTGTGTGTGTGTGTGCGTGTGTGTGTGTGCGTGTGTGTGTGTGCGTGTGTGTGTTGGCGTTTTGGATGAATAAGTTGACTTCGAAATGCGTTGCACGTAGCCTCAGAGAATGTAACAGATTCCATATACCCTTTGGCGCAGCTCGGAGAAGGGTTGTCACAACCAACACTTGACACTTTCGACTAAAAAGCAAATTTGTTATTAGCAAGTTATCGGGAGCCTTAGTGGATGGCCCGCCAAACAAGAGGTGCGAGTTCGAGTCCCTTTCATTCCAATAGGCATGACCACCCTCCTAGAACAACTAGTTTTTGACGTAGGATCTGAAATCCACCCACGTAAAAAAAGATGAGTGAAGGAAGCAGAAAAATTGAAAATAGTGCTTCAGGCTTTGACCCAATATGGTTGTCCTGGCTATACAACAATAACCTAAAGCTTCTAATTGACCAAATGTGTATTTTTTTTTTTGAAAATTTTCTTTTCTAGATGGTATATTTTTCATATGATCGTATGATACACACAGAAGTTATATTATGTGGAAAATGTTGAAAAAAGGCCCAAGTGGATCTAGTTTCTAGAAGCACCATATTTAACATACTATGCGGATATTTCCATATGGAGAACCTCGCCCGTAAAAAAGAAAAATTATTACCAGATGCAATTTTTTTTGATTTTGAAATGGATTTTCAATATGCTAACCCTCCATGATGTTCAAATAATGTGAAAATGCACCCGTCGAGCGATAAGTGTACGGTTGTAAATCGGGTAAAAATCTCATACATATTGATGTACTTTTTAAGTGTTTCGAAGTAGTCTTCTGCGTTAATACATTATGCAAATTTTGAGATATTTTGATAAATATATATCGAAAACAAGCGTTGACACTAGGTTTTCGAATGCAGCCCTCATATAACACACGTACCCAAAAAAAAAAGACTATAACAACTCTATCGGGTGACAGCCTGAATCACTATATGCCTTTGTCTTTGTTTCCTTCACTGTACATTTTTTTTATGCGGGTGGATTTCAAGTCCTACGCCACAACCTGCTTTATCTAGTAGGGTCATGCTAAGCACATGAGTGGTACTCGAACCCACACCTCTTACACGGCGGTACAGTTCGCTATCTACTGGTCCACCGAGGCCCCTCGTACCCACGTACTAGTAATAAAACTAGTTGGAACAACTCTAAGCTGACGACGCACATCCTGAATTTGTAGCACGCATCCCGAAAATTAGCTGGGACAAAAGTATGGGATTTTGTATATATTACGATTATTGCTTATTTTAAAATCTGTGTGTTTTTCCACCTTGTTGTGGCCTGACGATGGGTAAACAAGCGAATCCATCAATCAAGCGTACATAAACGTACACAAAAGTGACAATCCAAATGGGCTCGGGTTGGGGAGAACTAAAGACGAAACCGTAAAAGGAAACCCGAAACCTAACCTCATTCATTCAAAATTCAATATGCATGTGGGCACGTCTTACACTCAAGAGAAATGAAATGAAATTTTTGTCGTTTATTTATGGGGCATTACCCAAAGGAGATGGATACACACGCTCATCCGATGTGAATCCAATTCAAATGCGGGGAAAAGAATAAAATAAAATATAGGCGATGATAAAAATAAAGAAGCCATCAACTGTTTCCAGGCCATAGATTTAGAGATATATACATATGTATAAGCATGTATTATATTATAGATATCTATATAAATTTCGCAATGTTTTCCCTAATCTTTTACAAACAAATCTTTTCTGGCTATTTGCAGGCAATCGGGAGTTCTGGCATCGGGAACGCCTTTGAAATTGTAATCGATATCGTTACCGGAATCGTTATCGAAATAGGAATCAGAATCGAAATCGAAATCGATATCACTGTGAATGGTTTTTTTTGTTTTTTGTTTGATTTTCACCTGGTGAAGGACCCCATCGATTGCCGGCCATTTGCACCGAGCGAGTCGCACACACACACGCACACGCGCGCCGTGTGTAGGTGTGTTGGTGTGTGAGTGTGGTGCGCGGGGCGCGGGGCGTGGTGCGAGGCGAGCTGCGGGCTGAGGTGTGCTGAGCAGTTGGGCAACACTGGTAAACATGGATTGGACTCGGTGGCAAGACGTTAAAGTCAGAGATAGAGCAGCTGGCACCACCAGCAGCACCACCAGCACCAGCATCAGCAGCAGCAGCAGCAGTAGCAGCCTTTGCGAGCATCAGCACAGCCAGTGGTTACCCATTTGATTTGTCCAGCTTCATATAGTAGGTTCAATCAATCAATCAGCCAATTGTCAATCAACCAATCAGCCAGTCAGAATCGCAATACTAATATCAGTCAGTGCACACGTCACCCACTTGAATCAGTTAGTCAATCAGTCAGTCAGTCAGTCAGTCAATCAATCGATCAACCGAGCGATCAACCGAACACCAAGACCATTAGTACCAACTGTATATGTATATATTAAATCTTATATATCGCGCATAGTGCAAGATCATAAAACTATATCAAACTATATATATAACAGTGCAGTGTTAATTATTCATTCAAATCGTGCGATACAACAACAAATCAATATCGACGCGCCTTGTGGGGCCAAAAACCAGGGCGAGGAGCGGCGCCTGCTGCGGGTTCTGTCGAAGACGTTGGGGAATCGTCGACCGAATTACAACCAAAAATCTAACAACAGTAAAGCCAACTGTCATCGCATTATCGACAACAACAACAACAACAACAACATCAACAACAATAACAACAAAGACAACAATATTTGCAACAGGAGCAATAATATATATCTCTTAGCAACAACAAGAACCGCCTCAACACTGCCAATGCCAATCTCATTGTCATCATAAAAATCAGCAACACCATCTTCAGCTTCATTAGATTGACGCAAGTGAGTTTAGAATACCATACTTAATATAACCATACTTAATATAATCCAACTTGTATATCTCTATCTAATAATATTGTCCTCTATTTAAACTATTTGCTGCCCTTTCTTTGATTCTTGTAAATTTCATTACATTTATTGTATATATTCCTCGATATAGTAAAGAAAGGATTGATTATCTTCGGTACGCCAAAGATTTCATTCACCTTTCGAAAGCATTTGTATATATTAACATTGTGTATTCGAATAGAAAAGTGCTATCTGAAATTTGTTGTAGCTATAGATCACAAAGTACTTAAATGCAGTTGATTGAAAACCTTGGATAAACCCAATACAAATGTCAGCGAATTTTATTTACAAAGAATGTTGCGTCCCAAGTTTCACTACGAAGGTTTACAAGCTATCAGACAGACGATTTCTTATTTCGTACTAACCATTCTAAAGCCACCTTTTTTTCGGGTTCTGGAAAGCTTCCTTTAATACATTACAAACTTCAAGTGTTTTCCTCGAAACGGGTGTAATAAAAGGTAAAGTAATAACATAGAAAATCTAGGTTGTGGCGTAGGATTTGAGATCCACCTTAATATGCTCAGTGAAGGAATCAGAAATTATAGAAAAAAGTGATTCAGGCTTTGACCCGAAAGGGTTGTTATGGCCATATAATAATAATAATAATAATTGTTTTATGTAATTTTTACTTGTCCAACAATATCGGTGTTTTTAACTTCGAATTAATCTTCATCGACTAATTAAGTTAGGTATATCAGATATTTTCTATTTTCTTCGCATACAACACTAAAAAAAAGTAGGGTTCCCAAACAAAATATTGGCCACACAGATTATAAAATTTATTCTTACAATTTTTTATCAATATATTCTTTCAAAATTGCAACAAAATCGCTGAAGATTTGTTATATGTAGGGAAGAATGGACGTCTTTCAATGTTGTATTCTTAATAATGTATCTGTAGACATCTGTGGCAAATTTGGTATTTCTATGATGACAATTTGACTTAATAAAATTGTAATATCGAATTACAGGTCAATTTGCTGTATGTATATGCTGTATTAGCTCAGCGGATTATTTAAGGTTATGGTTGAACAAGAAACACTAATACAAACTAATGATTGTGCCAAGGATATAATGTTACAGCCGAACTGCTCTATAGTGAACTTCTATACAATGAATTGATTTCAAACACACAACTTTTTTGTTCCAATTTCATTGTATTTTAATGAACTTCCATACAATGAAGTTTCTATATAATGAAGTGATTTTCTGGTCCCGTCAGGATTCATTATGGGAAGTTCGCCTGTAATAACTTTTTCCTGCCGATGAATGAAGCTGATTTTGTATATTAAACTAATGATAAGGCCAAGACCACGATATTTGCTAAAAATTTTTGATATTAAATAGTAAAATACTAACATTTAAAAAGCTTTTTTCTCCTTGAATTTTTGGTATTTTTCATAAATTTTAAACGATTTCTCCGAAACTACTTGGCGAATTCAACGTTATATTGTTATTCATTTTTTTACGGAAGTGCCTAAGGTTTCAAAAAAATCGATGTCTCGAAAATTCAAACTTTTTGAAGAAAAACCAAGTGCAGATTTGAAATCAGCGATCTCAAATTAGTTAAGAACAGCTAGAAATTTTGAATCAAATAAAATCTTGTTTCCCTGTGTGATTAATGTTTTTATATGGTTTGGGGGAGTATACCAATTGGCTCGTAACCATTAAGCATTAAGGCGTAGGAAGCTCATTATCAGTGGGGCCCAATACATATATATACATATACAGTCGAACTTCCCTATAATGAATCTTGACGGGACCAGAAAATCACTTCATTAGAAACTTCATTATACAGAAATTATACATATATGTATATAAATTAGAAGGAAAAAGTTACGTGTTCATTGTATAGAAGTTAACTATAGAGAAGTTCGACTGTAGTTGAGATCTATTATCTACTATTATTGCATCAGCTTAGTTGCATTTGTAAATATATCAGATAAGTGACATGCATACAGTGGTTTAAAGCCGTGCCAAAGGGGCGGTTAACGGTATACATATATATTAAATATTGTATGAGACCTAAAATGATCAAGTACACGCAACACCTTTTAGGATATCGTGTTAATCTAGTTGTAAGCAAATGCAGTAGATGCACTCGAATGGCTCGGGGTTAGTGTAGACAGTTTTTCATGCCATATTCCTATATGTATTGTATTATCCAATAAATCAGACTGTATATATATAAAGAGTAATTAAAACTAAACGACTCGTGACTAGTCTGCGATGGCAACTCTGTGGGTTGTCAGTTGTCGGTTCGTGCCTTTTGCTGTGGTCTTGAATCGTTTGGGGCTTAGAGGACTCACGATTCCTTGAAGAGCACTCGAGGAGTACTCATAGTGTCGCATTGTCATTGATAACGGGTCACTCACAGCACACGACATTCATTTTAGACTGCAAATTTTTGTACATCCCTCGCCCTCTACCCGAGGTTACCCGAGGCTACCTGACGCTCTCCGTCTGTGTCTTTCTGTCCAGCCTTTAATCCGAAATCGCAATCGGCCAAGGCAAATCTTATGCAAATCGTATGCAAAACAGAAGGACGAAACGGTCTGGTACTTGGTAACCCCCCAGCCCCCAGCCCAAAGGCAAACGTTTGTCAGGCGACAAGCAATTTGTACAAACATTTGCGCAAACAAAACGCAGGCGGTCACGAGCAGGTCGCGTGACCCGCGGGTTTTACACACTCGCCAAGGTAATCGGTCATAAAACGTCACCGCCCAATTGAGGGCCGATAACGAACCCAAAACCGTTTGTAACAATTATACAACGAGCTGAAGCAGTCTTTTGAGACCAGCGATTCCGGCGGAGTGGAGTGGTCCGGAGTGGTCTGGAGTGTGGTCTGGATTGTGGTCTGGATTGTGGCAGGAGAGTAGGAGGAACTGGCACTTGGTTCATTAAGTGGACAGGCGTGCATGTGAAATTGCCTGCCTGTCGAGCTGTTTATCGGCCGCGACCCTAGGCCCTATGTCCTACGGGAGTTTGTGGGAAACATTCTATGCTAAATGTATAAGCCCGATACATTAACGCGTCGCGGCAGCCTGAGGTCCCTGCGCAGCGCACCGTTACTTAGTACCGTGCTGGAGAGCACGCTCTCACTGACCCGCATCCATCCGATTGCCTCGCTGGAGCTACCCGGTCTCGATTATGCTGTGCAATCCCAATCGGCAATCGGCGCCTTCCATCATCGCGAATTAGGCACATCCCTACGCAGCGGCATCGCCGCCATCACCGCAGCCAGCGCCAGTGCCGCCGGTGGCATCTCTCAGTCCCAGAGCGCCTTGCTAGGACGTTACGGTCCAAATAGCTCCATACGCAACAACGAACGAAAAATTGTCCAGCCCAAGCGGTATGTCTATGATAACCCATTTCCATATTAGCCTAACCCTAACCCTAACCCTAACTCAAGCAAGTAGACGAGATACTTATCACACCTTTTTGCTCCACGCACCCGGATCATGAAACGGTTCCCATTCATTCAGGCAAATGGTCTTTAGCTTTTCCTATTTAATATTTATTGTATAATCAACGTTGGAATTGGAATCTCATTTAAATCATCTTAAAAAATATATGAAAATATGGCTTAGGCAAAGATTTGAGTTTTCCTAAGTCTCTTCTTGTTTCATCGAGGTATAAAATCTTAATTTCATATGCTGAAGTTTTCCTAGTCATCCGGTAATACGGAGCTTATCGGCGTGTTGAAATTTCCAGGTAGGTTTCTTAATATTATGTAACAATCTAAAGTTGCCCATAAGCTCATCTAGTTAGTTCTTTCTAATCAACAATTTGTAAGGATCATTGCCAATCGCGCACAGGATTCCAACGTTTTAGGTTCCCATCCCAGGGTAGATCTTCGATACCCGCCTGAACCGCAATAGCTGATTTCACGCGATTCGAGAAATCAATGGCTGTTTCACTTGCTCGTCGCTTAAGAGCGGGCATATACCAGATGTCACAGATGATTGACCAAGAAGATATAACCATTAGTATATAACGCATCATCGAACACCGAGTGCTATCCCAGAACGCGTCGCCGAAACGCCGATCGTAGCGCACAGCCACCGGGTAAACCACATTGCATATGGCAAAGCTACCCTTTTTGAACTGCATTACGGCCGTATTATTGATGCAAGTGCCTTCCGGAAAGAGCAATATCGGCGGCTTGCCACGCCCAGACGCGTGTAAGCGCAACACCAGACCCAACGCCTCGCGTTCCCCCAAAGCGCGGCGCTCAAACCACAAATGCGGCGAGGCACGTCCCAGTGCACGTTGTATCAACCCAAGGATGCCATCATGCCGCTGCCCGGTCAGGGAATAGTGTACATCACACATTAGCACGAGCACATCCAGCGGACTGGTGTGGTTGCTCACGCAAATCCCGCGCCTCGGCCGATGCTCAATGTTGTGGATCCTGCGCACCACAGGTATGCAGTAGGTGGTCAAACGGAAGCACGGACGCAACACCGTGTGCACCAGACGCCTTTTAAAGCTCCACTCGGGCAGCTGGCCCAAGACGCCCGTCACCAGGGTCACCAGCATCAGGCAGCTCGAACAACCAATGGTGCGCAATGGCACCAACAGGCTGTAACGCAACACCAGGGCCGATAGCCACAGCATGTACAATCTCCAGTTGAGATGCCTCTTTTGGTAGAACAGATTCCGTGTCAATAGATTCCACTCGCCCACGGGCGGCACAGCTGCCGCAAACCTCGGCGTCACGTCATCCTCCAGCACCAGACGCAGTCCGTCGGCAATCAAATCGCAGCATTGCTCCATGCGAGCGTTCAGCGCGTTCTTCGGTCCTCCATTCAACTGGCCAGTTCTTAGTTTCTCTATTTGCTGGCGAGGATGCTGCAGGCTCTCCCGATTGCCCAGTTCCAGTTTCAACTGCAGTTGCAGGCGCTGCCAACGCCTGAGCTGTTCATCAATGGGTTTCTGGCGCCGCATCGCTTGCAGTTGCCTCGAGCTGTAGGCGAAGACTCGTTCCAATAGGGCCAGGTACAATTGGTTCATGCCCTCTACGAAGCTCCCTAAGACCACACAGCTCAACAGAGCCAGCGGAACTAATAGTATCCACATTCTACGGAAGTTGGAAATTGGAAAAATATCTAGAAAATAATAAATAGGAGAGTTAATACTAATCATGATAAGGTGTCTTAATAATAGACAGTTTTCGCGAAAGTTACTTAATCTTCAGATCAAATATTAGGTTTTGTGAGATAGAAAAGTCGATGATTGACTATATAGGATCGCTACTTGCGAGTTATAGTTTGATGATTTACATGGTTTTAGGAGGAAAATCATCACGTTTGGAATCCATGAGGGATTGAGGGATGATTCAAAAAGCTTTCCGGGTAACGCGATTAACTTGTTGATTAAAAACTCAACTTAAAGTCAGAAACATGAAGCTTCAAATGTCGAACAGTCCTGAAAAGGACTTTAAACATCTTTCAATTAAAAATTTTAAAATCGTTGTTGGGCATCAAAATTCTCAATTAAAGCCCTAATTCAATTTATTGCCGCCTTTTCGGATTTGTGCATTGTGTCCTTGTCCTCGAACTTATTGTTT
This sequence comes from Phorticella flavipennis, assembly GCA_037040045.1. Classification (NCBI taxonomy): domain Eukaryota; kingdom Metazoa; phylum Arthropoda; class Insecta; order Diptera; family Drosophilidae; genus Phorticella; species Phorticella flavipennis. The sequence goes on along the minus strand of JBANCY010000541.1, from coordinate 18,363 downwards.
TGGCGCTTTCTTTTTTCCCATTTCCCATTTATCATTCATTTTCCTTTCATTTGGTATTTTGTTAAGCTACTCCTCCGGTTTGATTTATATAGTATAACAAGCCAAAGGCCCCGGAATAAAAAGCCTCAGGCCGGTCGCCCGTCGACGGTTCGGTCCGGTCCGGTCCTGCTTCAGTTTTAAGTTTGCGTTTAGGATTTTATTGTGCGTCGAATACTTTGCGGGCTGATCCTTGTCGCGTTCGGTTTTGCATATAGAAATAATTCAATTATGCACAACAAGGCCGCAAAATAATTGGGCGCCATCGCTCGGCGTGGGTCCAGGCCCGGGGCTTTTGTGACCCAAAGCCGAAATCACTTTAAGAAAAAAAAACACCCAAAACTTCTGGCTTTGTTAATTCGTTAATTAAATGGGCCTGGCTGACTCTCGATGACAGTTTGTAAACAGAAATCAAACTTTAAGGATTATTCAATGAGTCGGCGCCCGGTTCCACCCCGAACCACTAACAGCTATCCCAATTGAAGGCATTGGGAGCAATCTTTGCTTATCAAAGGCAAACAACAACAACAAGAACAACAGCAACAGCATCAAAATCAACGACGTTCACGTCCACGTCGACGACTCATTTAGCCACAACAAGCGGGAGAACCCACTTGCTCCAAGACCCCCAAGAACCCCCCCCCCAACGAGCCAACCAGCCATCCATCGCACGTTTTACTCTCAACACACATTCTCCCTCCAGCCAGACCCTTAATTAGCATAGAATGTGTTTTAAAAAGCCACTTGAGCTAAACACACAAAACACCTACACCTACACCTCTATACGACGTTGAAACACCTCCCCCAACCACCTCGAACCACCTCGAACCACACCAGCAGCCACACCACCAGCCCCCCCCAACAGCTTGAAGCACCCAACGAACGGCTGTTACGACCTTAGACGCTTGCGGCAAAGACTCTGTGGCACATTTAGGCAGAATCCACTCACTCTGCAGGGTATCTCGATATTGTAAGGCACTTGGAAATTTCTCAACTTTATAAATGAATCTATATTTCCGAGAAAAAAACAACTTATTGCAACAAGATCTCTATCCCAAGAGAGTATTTCCGAGTCTTCGGATAAGCAGCTCAAGCTAAGATTAAACTGTAAGGAAATTCCTCAACTTTAATCTGAATCTATGTTCTCCGAGAACTCAAAAAATTATTATTATTATATGGCCATAACAACCTTATCGAGTCAAAGTCTAAAGCACTATATTCCTTTTATTTCTGCTTCCTTCACTCATCTCTTTTTACTCGGGTGGATTTCAAATCCTACGCCACAACCTAGTCTTGCAAGGAGGGCCATGCCTATCGACATTATCATTATTATTATTTGGCCCTAACAACCCCAATGAGTCAAATCCTGAAGCACTATTTGTCTTTTTTTCTGCTTCCTTCACTGAAGAACGTCTTTTTACGTGGTTGGATTTCAAATCCTACGCCACAACCTAATTTTTCTAGGAGGGTCATGTCTATCGGACACTTGTTTGGTGGGACTGTGCGTTATCCACTGGTCCACCGAGGTCAACTTATTGCAATAAGATCTCTATCTCAAGAGAGTATCCTAGCTAAAGCTAAGATTAAGCTCTGAAGCGTCTACCTAAGAATACGATTAAATGATCTCATCTCCACTTCATACTTTGGAAGCAAATTGCATGCTAAGCCCAATTAATTGTTCCTCTGCCATACCAAGATCATGTAAGACTTCAAGTAAAGCACCTAGTAAAGTCTATAGTTAAGAGTAGAACAGATTCGTTGGGTATATCGGTGGGTTTATATTGTAGTATAAGCGAAATTATGCTTGTTGATTAACTGACAGCGCACAGCGCAGTCGACGCGTCGCGACGTGGTGATTTCGCGTCTCCGGCACGTGATGCTTCAATTGTTGGGATAAGCATTTCCGCTCTTCAGACGAAACGCGAAAAAATCGGCGAAAAACGCCACACAACACCTAGCTGGTTCCACAGTGGCGTAGCATTGTTGGGTTCTAGCCGGGGGCCAGAATGGTACTAACACCCTCGGTCTATCTATCCCCTCGGTGCTAGACCATGTACCAACCCCTCAGCCCCAACAACAACCCCCAAAAAACAACAACAACGAGCAACATGAGGCAGAGGGTTGGGAAATTTTCGTCTGGTCTATGGTGGGTTACCTTTGGGGGAGGACTGGAGGGCTGAGGCTCTGGGGTACTCAGGTAAATGCGGGGAAAAAAATGAAATTGTGACGTTTCTGCCACGCCCACAAACAACGCTGCTGCGACGCCCATTTGCCATTCAAAAGTAATTTAGCGTTTAAAAAACACTTTTCTGCCCGACTTAAAAAGAAAGTTTTGCATAATGCGACGCAGCGTTCGCTTTGAGTGTATTTGTGTGTGTATCTGTGTGTGTGTCGGTGTGAGTATCTGTGTGAGTACTTGTGTGTCTGTGTGTGTGTGTAAATGTGTCTGGAATGTAGCGGTGTCAACACTTACCTGTGTAATGTGGCCACGTTTCACGTCGTCCGTCGGATTCAACTAAACACAACTCGAACGAAGCCTCTGAAAATTCCGAGCTCCGTATAAATTGCCTTTGACGTTTCGCTAACTGCCAACTCAACCCAAAACTGATTGTATAAGGTATGTCTCCGTGTGTGCTTGAGATTAGATTGAAGAAAAATTCAATTGCTTATGAAAATACGACGAAAAGCGTCGTGATTTTAAATTACATCTTCTGTAACACATCGGAGTGGGATTGATTGAAACCACAGAAATATATCCATGATCACCGAAGAGCTTCTTAATCAACAATGCTAAATTCAAATGTAATACGAGGTGTGTTCGAAAAATAAGTTGATTTTTCAAATATCGTGGTTAATATATTTTCGAATATCGATTTTTTGGGTTTGTTTTGTTGGTACACCCTTACCGAAGATCTGTACCAAGTTTCAAGTGTTTAGCATTCATGGTTTGATTGTGAGAGGCGTAAAGGTTGCCATCGAAGAGTTCGAGAAGAATGTATTAACATAACGAACCAAAACATGTAAGAAAGCTCTATTCGAGTGAGCTCGACTACGAGATACCCTGATCCCAATTCACATAAACACACAGACCCACTTTTTACGTTATCCAGCGTGTGCTAGAGTCGGCGCAGCGTTTCCTGGCCTCTCCATATAAGACTTTTTACATTTTATTTTGCGAATAACTTCTGTGTTTATGATCCGATCTATTTGAAACTTGTAATATAAGTTCCAAATACATTTCAAATTACGTGTGTTGAAAATCTTGTTTCAAATCAAAAAATTACCCCTGTCATCATATATTTTTGATATGCTGGCAAAGGGACGTTATATCAAAAATCTGAAAAACTGATTTTTGCGGTTCATCTATGGTAACCTACATGCCTAATTTCTTGTCACTAGCTATGAATCTTTAGCCGCCAGGTGACAATGTGCATTTTTCACTTTCAACCTATTTAGCCCGTTTTCGGCCACTTCTGAGTCTTATAACTTCAGTGTTTCTCATCCGATCGTTCGAAAATATTCGGGATTGGTTAATGCTATAGCCATGAATATATATTCTGAAATTCAGAACATTATGATAAGGATTGTAGAAAATATAAGCACTTATTAAATTTGGAGATGGACCAATTTTGGATGGAAAAAAATTTGTGATGTCACCTTCTATATAATACCTATGGGCACCCACATACCAAATTTGATGACTCTAGCATAAAAATTGCGGCTGTTATATACATTTCAACACTTTTCGGGAAAATGGAGGCATGTATCAAAATTTTGGGATATTAGATTCTGCAGTTGACCCCATATACCAAATTTCTTTATATAGGGCTTACTTCATCTACATTGCATATTTCGATATTCGATAACTGAATTTTTTAACTAGTTGCTGAACCACTTCGCCATCTTCCTGCTAATCAATTTGGCCTTTTAAAATTAGAACTTTTGATTGCCACTTTGACCCACTTTCAACTTTCACTTAATTAAAACTGTGTTCCTCACATTTGTGCTAGAAAATTAATTGAAATTCAATGTTCGTACTGCCGGTTAAAAAATTATATATTAAAAACTTTGCCTAATTTAATCAATTTAATAATGTTGTTTATCGTCTGAGTTCGGATTATCTATAGTATTTATTGCTGAATTTGTGTTTCTGTACGATTTCTTGCCTCGAGTGTTTACTTGGAGTTAGGAACCCAGTCAAGAGCACAGCGAACCATCAATAATCTTTGGCCGTGCGGCTTTTTGAATTAGCCATTTCTCCAGTTCTCCATTTCTCCGAGTAATTGCCTCGTCCACTAATTATGTGCATGGGTTTTGGGATTGTTGGCATTGTTATTGGGTGTCATCGAGTTATTATTTAATACAAGAGCGCTTTGATAAATTATTTCCTTTGGTCACGACGTGACGAAAGTTCCAAGCCAAGGACTATATTTCGGATACTTTGATTTGTGGCTGAAAATCGCAACCATCTCCTAAGGACCGACAACGCGCATTTATTTGCGCAATTAATCAATTTAGCTGCCGCTGTTTGTTGAATAAGTGATAAAGATTTATCACTAATCCACTCAGCGTTCTATTTACTATCCGAAATACAACACTCCCCCAAACCAGACATGCCTCCTCATACCCTAACTAACCATATAGCAGACCGACGAGGCGAGCGCTTAAAGGAGGCATTAAAGTTCATAGCAGACCCTCGACACTCATTGAACCCAAAGCGACGACTTTTGCGTCTCAGCGAACATGAAAAGCAGTCAAAAGTGCTTGAAAAGCAGAAGATAGTCGAGCTGCAAATGCAGGTGAACCACGCCCTGGGGTAGACCATGTTTCTGATTTTCTATTGACACAATCTAAAGACGACTAACAATCATTAAATATATTCGTATACGACGCTGAGTAGAGGTTAAATTTAAGGTGGAGCCTACTATATGGAATACCTAAAGTGTTTATTTACCCGATCATTATGAAATTTTGGGGATAGTTTCATGGTAGTCAAGTTAATGGGTATGGGGCAAGGAAGATAAACCAAAATGATGATTCTGCATGACATAAACATATACCTATACATAACTTTAAGCATAATATGAATCTAGTTTTCTAAAAGCTTTCTAATATATACTTAAGGACGATTTTGAGCAAGAATATGAATACTTTATAGGATCCATCAAGACAACTTCTTTCATATTGGCTGGTATGAAAATAAGTAAAATTGCAAATTTTGCGATATGGATATATCTTGAAGCAACTTTATCTTCAATTCAGGAACTTCTCTTTCTGCCATCCCGCCCGATTTATAATACATATGTAAAGAAGGGTATTATAGTTTCGTTGATTTGTATGTAATAAGCACAAGGAGGCGTGGTAGACCCCATAAAGTATATATATATATATATATATTTTTGAAGAGCATGAATAGTTAAGAAGATATAGCCTGTCTGTCTGTCCGTCTGTATGAACGCGTTGATCTTAGGTACTACGAAAGCTAGAGATTGAAGATTCAATGAATAGCCTACGCTGATCTAGTCAATATCTATAATCGATAACTACACACTTATCGAGCGTTTGGCTCAAAGATTGGTCACAGGGTCATAAATAAAAACTACGGAAGGAAACTTTCCAAAATGGCGATACGCCTCTTCATTAACCTGGATAGCGACGCAATGTGTATAGCAACCAAAATTTTTATGGTTGAGTTATGAAATTCGGTATGTGGGTGCCTATTATTATTATATGCCCATAACAACCCTTTCGGGTCAAAGCCTGAAGCACAACTTTCCTTTATTCTGCTTCTTTCATTGAATACCTTTTTTTTCCGTTTGTGAATTTCAAATTCTACGCTACAACCTAGCTTTTCTAGGAGTTCCATGCCTGAGCGGGACTCGAACTCGCACCTCCTGTTTCGCGGGACAGTGCGCTATGCACTGATTCACCGATGCCCCAATACAGAATTTGTTATCTTTAAAAGCTGAACTATTGGATTTCAATATGAACTACAAAACAAACTTTAATATACCAATATTAGTCCAATATGCTTATAAGAAAGTTTGCATTCGCAATATTTTTCATTTAATATGAAAATTCTTGTGGAATTTGTTTAATTTGATTCTTTATATGATTTTATTTATTGGGTGCTCCGAAATCCCTCAGCTCCATTCGCAATTTGAGTTTTTTAGTTCCTCGTGATTTTCGTATATTACGCAATGTTGCTTGCTTTCGGTTGGTTTGTTGGGCGGCTGGGTGGTTGGGTGGTTGAATGTTTGAATGGCTGTTTGGTGGTTTGGGTGGTTTGGGTGGCTCAGCTGCATTTGTGTTGGCGGTCAATGCACCCGATGCATAGGGAAAACTGCATAACTGCGGGTGAAATCAAAAGGAAAGCCGGCAAAAGAGTGGCATGAAGCACGGGGGAGGCTCACACTGCGGTGCCCGGAAAAACAGGAGCCACCAATAGGCCAGGCCAGGCCAGACCCGGCCAGACCGGGCAGGACAGGCTGGGCCCCGCGAAGGATTGGCGATGTTTTCGTTTTATACATCGCAGCCTTTTGGCATTTCGCTTGTCAACGCCGCAGTCGATGCCAACTCTTCGCGGTGTACTTATTAAAAATTGTGGGCCGCGCAACGCCGAACATTTTCTTAGGTGTAAAAAGTTGCACTTGGCTTACGGCCAAAAAGCGCATTGAACACCACCAGCTCTACGGGTCTCTACGGGTGACTGGTGGAGCTGGTGGGGCTGGTGGAGCTGGTGGGGCTGGTGGCTTGACTGATTGAGTGGTGCCTGTTGATGGTATGGGCGTTGGCGTTGGCGTTGGCGTTGGCATGGGTTTTGGTGTTGGTGTCGGCATGGTATTGTGGCAACCATGGAACTCTCAGAGTTGCTGCCGTTGAGTGAAGAGTAGACCACGAAGAGAAACACGAGAAACTTGTCGGTGCAATGTAATAAATTTTGAAAATGTCTGAGTCCCTTGCGCTTCATCCTTAAAGCCCTTGCGATAACGAATCACCCACCCAATGGTGGCACATGGTGTCTACACCTACACACCAAGGAGTGTGCGTGGGGGTTTCGACTTTAAATTTAAATAATTCATGTAAAATCAACTACCGAAATATTCGGATCTGATTTAAGCCACGTTCAGGGCTTTAAAATTGTTGTGGCCATATTATAAAGGTTTTTAAAGAGAGTTTAAGATCTAAGAACGTCGCAGTTGATAACTTCATATAATATATATCAATTTTATTAATACTCTTCAGTAAGAAGTAAAACATCTGGATTTTCTATAACATGAATTTTCACATATCGTAATATATTAGTATCAGTATCTCGTAATCAAGCTTACCCGACTAGAGCACTATTACTTCGAGGTCGAAAAAAGTGGAATCTAAATGGTCCAGACGTTTCGAGGGTACTTGACAACAGCCTTCTTCTTTTGTTGAGGAATATAGGCAAATTCCATACATTTTCAAACAGAACAACGCCCTTATCTAGGTGTTCTATTGAAACCAAGAACTGGTAGCCTACATCTTATCACAAATGTGTGAGACATATAAGTGAGACGCGCTTATGTGAATAATCACCAAGGAAGGGGTTACGGAAATATCTATATTATCAAAATTAGTAAATTTTGGATGTCTTATGATAGCGCACTGTCCCGCCAAGGCAGACCCGCCTAGGAAGGCTAGGTTGTGGCGTAGGGCTTGAAGCCCACCAACATAAAAAAAGTTCTTCAGTGAAGGAAGCAGAAATAAAGCGAAAAAAGTGCTTTAGGCTTTGACCTTATAGGATTGTTAAGGCCATATAATGATATTACGATTATGTAACGCACCCTCTATCAGTTTTCCTCTTCAACATCATCTCTCTGAGATAGAAAAGATGAATGTTTTACGTCGTCTTTGGCATTTCCTCATCATCATTGTTGTGAATGTTTTAAAATTCTCTGGTTTTTGCTGTGGATAAACCACAGCACCTAAATTCACCTGGATGCACCTACCACACACACACACACACACACTTAAAGGTGACTATTTTGTTGCCTTTGCCGTTAGTCTATGCCACTCCCCCAACTCCCTCAACTCCCCTGAACTGGCAACTTGCCTGCAGCTTCTGCTGTTTCTGTTTAGCATTTTCCAAGCAAAAGTAATCAACCCAAATATATGCAAACCCGATTCTAGGGGGACGCGAACAACTTTGCCGCAGGTTCGCTTTGGGAAGAACAAAACCGTTTTGCATAGTTGAAGCTAAACCGAACCGAACTGACATTGGCATACTCCACACCTTCAATTTTTTTTTGGGATATTAAAACGTTTATTCAGCTGCTTATCGCGAAATGGCAATCAAAGCGGCGAAACGATAAAACGACAAAAATCGACAGTTATCGATTTTTGTCTGGAACTCTCATAGATTGACGAGTTTCTCCAAAATGTGCTGCTCCAGACGGATATGGCGTTATGTAATCTCGCTACATTGTCAGTTTTCAATTTAAATATTTTTGAGAAAATTAATAGAGTTCGCGGAGTTATGCCAGTCTAGTCTAACTAAGAAAATAAAAATAAGTAAGGAGGGGTCTTTTCTGCACTCCAAGGCATTCCCATATTTGAAGGTGATTTCCTTTATATGGTAGCTATATGAAATAGTGCTTCGAATCTTATGTAGAGCGTTAGACGATTAAGAAACCTAAATGTGTGTGAAATTTAAGTGGAAAAATTTGAAAATATTGGGAAATTTGGGCATATTAGCCAGTTAAGGCATTGTCAGCTTTATAAATGAAACGCTTATGTAGAATTTTATGGAGATAAACAGACGTACATGGCCCATTCGACTAATTTTTTCCTAATGACCATATTGGAGCTACCAGCTCTTATAGTTGACTTAGATTGAGTAACTAGAACTAATCTAGAACCAAAGTCAAAGTTCTCCCAGAAAGTAAAGGATTTATTTACACTATGAAAGATTTCTCGAAATTTATCAATATGGAATATTCCTGAAGTCGCTTTGTATTTTAAAATTGGTACCTAAATTTTTTCGGCGCAACGTCCTGAGATGCTCAGGACTCATCATTAAGCTGAGAAGCATCTTATCTTGGATCCTGTGCCACTGCGTAGTTTGGTCAAAAATAGTTTTTGAAAAATTCCATACAATTCTGATTTGGTTCAGATATTTCAGAAAGCAGGAACGCTAATGGTTCTGAAGAATAGTTAATATTATAGACATGTGTCTTTTCAGTGATAACTAAATCGTCGTGCTGAAAGACAGCGCAATAATACTTCAAACTCTACATAAGTTTTAGATGAGGCTTTTCAATGCCATCTCCACCTCATGATGTAATACCCAGCGGAAGTTCTGTAAGAGGATTTCGGACAGTAGAGCGGTATTTAGTGGGTGCAAATCAACACACACAAAACCGTACATATTGACTCAGAGCACAGATTTTCATTAAGCAATTCGTTGATTCGTATGTGAACTTTCAATCCCATATGTTGAAAAACTTGGGAAATGTGGGCGATTCGATTTATGATTATGGGGCAGCTATAAGATGCAGTGGTCCAATCCGACCTGTTCCGTCAAATGTGCTAATGGCTAAGCATAGAGGGTTATGTGCGGGTTTACATTCAAGAACTTAGGGACTAGCTTGCATACATATAGACGGACCTACGGACGGACGGACATGGCTCCTGCTGGTCATTCTCAATGTAACTTTTGCGGGTCTACGATGTTTCCTTCAAAGCATTCGGACAAAGTGAATATTTTCTTCTGAACAATCTTTGTCTGCTTCATATATTTGGTACATGGTTTTATCTCTCATATCAGAATCACTATAAAGAAACTTGAATTTTTAAAATAAACATCATATTTCAATGCAAAATCTAACTTTAAAGATGATAAACTTAGTTATAGTAGTTCTTAACTGGGCCGTAGAGCATTTTTAAGAACTATCCGTGCCATTAAGGGGCCTCAGTGGACCAGTGTACAGCGCACTGTGCCGCCAAACAAGAGGTGCGAGTTCGAGTCCCGCTCATGTCGAAAGGCATGTCCTTCCTAGAAAAACTAGGTTGTGGCGTAACACTTGAAATCCACTCCCGTAAAAAGAATTCTTCAGTGAAGTAAGCTGAAATAAAGGAAAATAATGCTTCAGGCTTTGACCCGATGGGGTTATTATGGCCATATAATAATAACATACCCGTCCCGTTACTTGATATTTGAAGCAGCCCTCTTAAAGCAGCAGTAATCAGTGGATATTTTGGGAACTTTTGCGAACTTTCAGGAATCTTAATAACAAAAGAATTAAAGCTTTAAATGAAGACAACGCGCTTTGCCCAAATTGCCAGACTCTATGGGAGGTTAGTGTAGAAATATGTGGAGTCGTATATGATATATATGTATATATGCATATATATAAATGTATATATGTGGCTGTATATACATATATGGCTGCCACGAAAATGGCTGCTGGCAGTCCTGACTGAGAGTCCCGGAATGACAATCAGTTGAAGAAATGCCATCCAACTGGCAACTGGCAACTGGCAACTGTCTTAACACACACACACACACACACACACAAGCACACACATACTCTATATGTGAGTGTCTGAGTGGGGTGTGCCTGACAGGCTTATCGATAAGGCAGAGTCGTCTGCACTTGCCTTGCACTTAATTTCCATAGCAAAAGCGAGCAGCTGTCAGCTGAAATTGTAGATTCTGAATTAAATTGGCATCAAATCGATTTTAATAGCAAAACAGAAATTCGATTGAATTTTTAATATACATTTTTAACATGCGGAAAATTCAAATGACTTAAGAAAATTGAATTTTCCGTACGACATTTGAAATTTTCACATTTTCGATATGTGATTGACTTTGATTATTAATGCATGGATTCTAGTGTGAATTTATATAAGAAATATACTTTAATATGGGATAATAAATGGTCAATTATTATAATTTGGACTAGTGGATAGCGCACTGTCCCGCCAAACATTTGAAAAATGGGATCCCATTTGAAAAATGGGAAGAAGGGTATAATAGTTTTGTTGGAACGTATGTAACAGGCAGAAGCAGGCGTGGCAGACCCCATAAAGTTCTTCATCAATAACCGAGTCTATATAGTCATGTCCGTCCGTCCGTCTGTATGAAGGTTATTGGAGAATATAAGAGCTAGAGACTTTAAGCTTGTGATGAAGTTTTGAGCATTTGATATATGGTTATGATTAGAAACTGCAGAATGAAATTTTCCAAAATTTTGTTACACCCCTCCATTTTACGGGAAAGTGACGAAATGTTCATAACTGTGGCGAATTTTATTCTAGAGTCATGAAATTTGGTATGTAGGTGCCCAAAGGTACTATGTAGAAAGTGGCATCCAAAATTATTTAGTCCCCCCTAAATTAAATAAGTGCTTATATTTTCTTCAATCCTTATTATAATATAATATAAAATTACATAATATGTATTGATGACTGTGTCATTAACTGAAAATTTCAGAACGATCGCATCATAAACACTGAAGCTATAAGATTCAGAAATTGCCGACAACGGGCTAAAATGCATTATGACACCTGGTGGTTAAACGTTTATAACTAGGGACGCGAAATTGAACATGTAGCTCCTCTTTGATGAACCGCAAAAAGCAGTTTCGCAAATTTTGGATGCCATGCCCGTTCCTCAGCAAATCCTCGAGCATTCTCGACTGCAGCACTCTATCTTGTTTTTCCTAAACACTCGCAAAGTTTTAAAGTATACTAAATCTTTTGGTCCAGGGGCCCCGGGGGTCCAGTGGATAGCGCACTGTCCCGCCAAACAAGAGGTGCGAGGTTCGATTCCCGCTCATGCCTTTAGGCATGGCCCTCCTAGAAAAACTAGGTTGTGGCGTAGGATTTGAAATCCACCCACGTAAAAAAAAGTTTTTCAGCGAAGGAAGCAGAAATAGAGGAAAATAGGGCTTCAGGGTTTGACCCGAAAGGGTTGTTATGGCCATATAATAATAATAAATCTTTTGGAATTCTGATGAATTTAATGGAGCTGCAAGTTGTATATATAGTTTTGTGATAATCCTTTGGCTAAAGAATTAATTTACCATATTTGGGAATAAAATATAGATATGAATTCAATTAAAGTAAATGGCCCCAGTGCAGTTACTTGAGGCATCTATGTACATGTTGTATATTTGGGAAATAAATAATGAAAACACATGAATAATATAGGAAAGGAGTCTTAAAGCACACATACACCGCCCCCGCATATACACACTGCACACCGCACCCCGCACACCTTTCGAGTTGGTGTCAATTAAATTGTGCATAGATTACGCATACGCACCGTTGGCCTAGGATGCCCCAGGACCAAAGCTCACTTCTGTTGTTCTACCGACATCTGAGGTCTCCAGTGCATACTTGCGAAAGGATTAGAAGTTTAGAGTTCTAATTGCCTGACTGCACTCACTCAATTAATGGAATTAAAAACAGAATTACGCATACGCCCTGTGAGCCAAAATCAGACAAAAGTCTATAATCTGCCATCGGCCGATTACAAATTCAATAGCCTAATTGATTTAGCATAACATTTATGCTAACAATTATCTGCCAGGATAATATTTTTTATGAATTTTTAAATTGATGATGCCTTCTTCGTAATTTCGAAATGGATTAGGGCTCCTGTCCTGTCCTCCAGGTGCACTGCTGCAGGAGCAGGACCAGAGTGTAATTAAATATCCATTTAGTGTACATTACGTTTCCCTTTGGCGACCCAGAGACTTAAAGCCGCTGCCTCTAAGCGGGGCGTGGTGGGGACAGGGGACAGACATAAGCATTACGAACTTTGGATGGCTCCCGCACACCCACATTAACCTCAAACTCCGGCAAGAAGAACGGAGGCAGCCAAGTTGACGTCGGCAAGTTTAAAGGGCTACTTAGGTCTAAATTAATTTAAAAGTTCGTTCACTTGAAAAATCGTAGTGCTGTCGGTTGGCGTTTAACGCTATATACAGTGAAATCTCTCTACAGTGCACAGCGACGGTCGCCTGAAATTTGTTCATTATTCAGAGGTGTCCCCCAACGGGAGGTTCATTTACATGTTTTTTTCCCCGTTCCCAAGTTTTTGTCGATTGAAAGAAGGTGTTCACTTATGAGTGTGTCCACTGTAGAGAGGTTTCACTGTATACAGAAATATATATGCTTGTGCGTCTCAGCTTTGGCTTGATCCCGCCCCCTCGCAACGTTCATGGGCCGCTTGAGAGTTGCCCGCGGCAAACTGGACAGTCGGATGCGAATGCTCCCTGGCGTTCACTCGTTTATTAAAAATTATCCGTATAATGACGGCGACAATGCGCTCCTCTATAAGCAACTGAAGGAACAACAAAGTCAACAAACGAATACAGAGCCACAGTCCCTCAGCACCTCAACACCGCCCCCCATTAGCCCGATAGACACGAACCCTACAGCCACCAGCCCACAGCCACCAGCCCACAGCCCCCAGTCCGCAGCCCCCAGTCCACAGCCCCCAGTCCGCAGCTTTCATCTCCATCTTCGAAAACTCCAACGACCATCAACCATCTCTCTACCATCATCATGTTGATGATGCTATTTTCCAGAAATTTTCTTCATTTTATATGTATGAGTGTGTTTTTTTCTATCTTCCTTGACTTCAGTTTTTCTCTGCATTTTTCCTGCAGTGCTTTATATTATTTTATTTATTTTCATGGCACTTTGCTCGTTCCTTTCATATTTTCCTCATATTTTTTTTGGCCTCTTTTGAGCCATTAAAGTTAGTTTTTTGTTTTATTTATCATAACTGGACCTGCTCTTTCTTCTTCTTCTCCTTCTGTTCTGTTTGTATTCGTTTTCCTTTTCGTTTTCGGATTCACAGGAAACGCGTAGAACCCACGTTAAGTGTGACGTGATTTGTGTAGCAATTTTCCTGCTTCTTTTTACCCAACTTGAAGCATCATCGAACCACTTGCGGGACCTACACTGGGCGCCATGCCTGTGGTTTGCCCATTATTTCGATGCGTGTAACTTAATAAATGATGTTTATCAATCGAACGAACTTCAGGAAAAGTATTATTTATAACTATTTATAACACTTGCCAGCACATGAATAGGCCGGGCCAAGCGATTCCATTCGAAGTCGAGAAATGTTTGTCATTATTTAAGCTACTCAATAGAAGAATAATGCTTAGTAGGAATAATAATAGCAATGGAAAAGATACAAATTTCACAAAATATACCGTAAAAAACTACCTCTTGAATTATAATTTAAGTTCCTCTGTTGAAATGTTTTAAAATAATTTAGATTTTTTAGATAATTTAGATCTTTTCCCTAATGTATGTCTATGGGGCCTCGTAGGAGCAGGGTATAGCGCACTGTCCCGCCAAACAAGAGGAGCGAGCTGGAGTCCCGCTCTTGTCGATAAGCATGGACCCTCCTAGAAAAACTAGGTTGTGGCGTAGGACTTGAAATCCACCCAAGTAAAAACAAAGTTCTTTAGTGATGAAGGCAGTAAAATGACAAATAGTGAATCAGGCTTTGACCCAATTGGATTGTTATGACCATATGATAATAATGTATGTCTATGACGTCTATTTTCATATAATCCTAAAAGATAAGGAAATTATAAGCTTTAATTATAGAACAGAGATTCTCTCTATTCTATTCTATTTTATTCTCTCCGAAGCATGATAATCAAATTGTCTCAGGTTCCTGTCAAGGTGAGTTCAGTTAGATATACCAAACCGATTCTTTTGAAAGTTGCTTATTGGAGCAACAGATAATAAAGGATAAGCAATAGCTTTGCCTTCGTTGTATTGGACTAATTACCACATCCTATCCTATTAACTCCACGCTATATGTACAAAACAATACAGGACATTTAAGATCTTGTAGAATCCCTATGCTTCTCCGAAAAATAGGAATATATATATTTCTTATGGAGGGAGAAACTATGTTTGAAATCCACCCACGTGAAAAATTGTTCAATATAGGAAGCGGAAAGAAGGCAAATAGTGCTTAAGGCTATATTATAATAAAGGCTTTAGCTTAAGAAGTATGGTTAAGCCCGACTTCAGTTGTATGACAGCTATCTGATCTAATCTAATCGTTTAGAAATTTGAAGCAGCAATGCTTATAAAGAACTTTGACTGAAATTTCACTCTACATTTTCAAGCTTATCAACATGGAAATAGGGGAATTCATTATTCTCGAAAAGAATGTTTGTCAATGAAAAAATGTTTGCCTTTTCCCTCACTCTTCGAATAATAAATAAATTATACTAATTTGAAGAATGGTTCAGATCATTCATGCTTTATCATTAGCTGAAATTTTACAAACAAAAATGTTACTAACTATACTAAATCGTAGAACTCGTGTAAAAGAATATTATCAAAACAATTTTTACTGGAAATTTCTCGAAATTTCATTGTGATTGAATATGCTTAAAGATATATTATGCTTTAACTTTTGGGTCCCACTGTAAAATGTTGTGAACCATGATTTTTAAATGTTATTATAAACTAGATTAGTATATGGGTCATATGGGTCATATGTGTCTCGGGGAGTCAAGTGATTTTCGGATGGCGCGAGTGAAGGATACCTTCTTGCATATGGTGAGCACATTGTGACGTTTCGACCGACTGAGTCTCAATAATTCATACAATCAAACGCGACAGATGAGCCCACTCTGTGGGGCTGCCTAGAAGGCCCAGCAGAGGTTCCCACTATTTGCTGTGGTTGCAACCCTTTTTATGATTATACTATATATCTCGTAGTCGCCATTGTTTCTCTACTCTGTTTCATTTCTATGTCATTTCCGTCGCCTTTCACTGCCGCTGCCACTGCCGCTGCCGCTGCCGCTGCTGCTGCTGCTGCTGCCATTTCACAGCTAATTTCAACGAGAAATTTTTGGATCGTAAGATTAGGCGGTGACAGGCAGAGGGCAGGACTGGGGCCAGGACTAGTGCGGGGGAGTACAACCATAAGTCATCCGACCGCTTGGCAGTGCGACGCTTATGCAAATTTGTGCCAGCTGACAAATGGGGCAGCATTTGCACAATGCCGACGACGAGGCAAGTGTGGCAAGTGTGGCATAGGACTGGGCGGGCGGAAAGGGGCGAAATGGGCGTAAAGGGGCGGAATGGGGCGGAATGGGGCGGGATGGTGCTGAGGGCCCTACAACTGAGCACTGCGGTCCTGAGTGCGGGCGGGTTGCTGGGATCGGGGCATGTCTATATAAATGCCATTTATGTGTTTTTGTTGCTGTTTTTTTTGGTTCTTTTATATTTTTTTGGGGTCTCCCGCTTAGCCCCGACGTGATGATGATAAAGTGCACATTAAAAAATATTTGTCATTGCCTTTTGTTATTATTTCGTGTGAAGTGATTTTATTTATTTGCGGCGTGCGCTTTGCATTTTTAACTAGAGTCAAGAGAACAACAAGATAGAGGGCTGCAGTCGAGAGTGCTCGACGGCGGGAATACCCTGATCCCAGCCGAGGAATACAAACGGACAGACACACAAACACACTTATACCCTTAGACAACATTAGACAACGCGGAGGACGGTGCAGCGTCAGCCATCTTCCCCATAGGTGCATTTTTACACTCTTTTGCGAATAACTTCAGTATTTTTGATCCGATCCACTTGAAATTTTTAGTATAAGTTCGAAATACATTTCAAAATGCGTGCGTTGAAAATATTGGTTTAAATCAAAAAATTACACCTGTTATCAAGTTTTTTTGATTTGCCAGCGAGGGAACGTGTTATCAAAAATTTGAAAAACTACTTTTTTGGGTTCATCATTGCGGAGCTACATGCCCTATTTTGTGTCCCTAGCTACAAACTTCTAACCGCCAGGTGGCATAGTGCATTTATCACCTTTTGCCATTTTTCATCGTTCTCGGCCAATTCTACATCTTATAACTTCGATGTTTATAATCCGATCGTTTTGAAATTTTCAGGATTGGTTGATGCATTAGTCATTATTATATATTGTGGAATTCGAGTGAATACAATAGGGATTGTACCAAATTTAAGTACTTATATAATTTAGGGAGGAGCAAATAAGGATGGAAAAAAATGTTGGATGCCAATATGCTGCTGATATATACATTTCGTCACTTTCCGGGAAAATGGAGGGACGTATCAAAATTTTTGGGAAAATCCATTCTGCAGTCTCTAATCATGACCCTATTTATCGAATTTGGTGTCGATAGATGCCAAAGTTATGGCCGTTTTTTTGAAAATAGTTTTTACCGATTATCGGACGAAGGGAGCGAGGCAAGTTTGAAGTCTGTAGCTTTTTTAGTTTCCGAGATCGGGTCGTTTATAAAGAGGGACAGGCGGACAAGGCTATATCAACTGGACTATTGAATCCAACAAAACTATTAAACCCTTCTTTCCATTTTTCAAATGGAATCTGGGTGTAAAAACAAAAAAATGGAAACTGCGACTAGTTTTCATCATGAAAGGAAAATCAATGAGTGAACGTGAGCGCGAGTGGAAGTGGGATTGGGAGTGGGACTGGGACTGGGACTGGGAGTGCGTGTAGCTCTCCGTATAGTCATTATTACTCGTTATTATATAATATAGTGCGGCATATAATTCACTCACACGTGCCACACCCCGAGAGGCCACACACACGCTCACACACACGTTCACACACACACACACGCACACACACACAGCTTGTTAGGCTCTTATCAACATGCTGCCAGCCGTAGATGAAGTCTGCTTTTAATTTTCTTCCAGTTTTTTTCTTATTTCGTATGGGGCACGTCGCAGACAGCCTCTAAGACGGTTGCACATAAAATTATTTCTTTCCTTTCTCTCGTAATAAGTGTTATTACTTTCATGCATCGCCCCATGTGGAGTGCGAAACGGATCCATGGAAAATAAGCATACGACCCAAATTTCCCCAAATATCAATCATAATCATCACACTGAGTGGGCTCTCGCCTTAAGCTGTCCATCGAAACGACACATTTCGCGCTTTTTGGGAACTAACTTTAAATAAAATCCCTAATTAATGTGGCGTATCATTGAAATTAACTATAATATATATCATTTATATAGTGCATTATACGCAGATCCGACTTATTTTTCATGCCAGGTACCAATCGATCCACAAAGTGGAAAAACTTCTTACGATAAAATGGCATTATCAAGAACACTTTAAAAGCTCAACTCAGCTTATACAATTTTGGAATTTTCATTGTTTAAAATAAAGCCAAAAAGTGATAAATTCAGATTTAATTTCTAGAGTAAAATTCGAAAATTAACAAGTAAGAAAGCTCTAGTCGAGTGAGCTCGACTACGAGATACCCTGATCCCAACAGTGCAATACATGCAGAA
>JBANCY010000540.1:0-28258 GCA_037040045.1 Phorticella flavipennis | reverse complement strand
AATATATGCACACACACACACACACAAACTAGTACACACATGTATATATATATATATATATATATATATATATATATATATATGTAATTACACAGAAGCTACCAAAATTCAAATTGCAACTCCCTCTCCCACTAACCCTCTCCCTCTCTCGCTTTTATCTAAACAACAACAAGCAAATACTTTTGCAAACATTTATTAATGAATTTTTTTCGCTCACACACACACACACACACACGCGCGCGACCGTTGCTCATTTTGGCGTTGCCAGACAACAATGAACTTGTCTTAGTGCTGGGCAAATGGCTAAACGATGTTTGCGCTCACGAGACAAAAGGCAGCTACATTTTTGTTTTTTACATATATTCATAATAATAACAAAAAATAATAAACAAATTTTATTAGAATATCCAAAAAAAACTACGTCGCGTGTCGTGTAATATTTATCGATATGTAGACGGTGGGTGTGGCGTGCTATTTGACTATGGCTTCCATATGGCTGCGCTTCTTCAGAAGTTTTCCAATAACATTGGCAAATAAAAAGAATTAAATTATTATGTTTTATGGGCATTTGAAATAAAAACAATACCAAATACTACTACACAAATATATGCTAGAGAGCTCCAGAAATATCGATAACATATCAAGTAGAAAAACAATATTTCTGCTATTCTAAGCATATATACCATATGTTAGCTTTTTTTCTAATTAGTTTTGTTGTTATATACGATAGTTTCATAGTTAGATGTCAACATTTCAAGTAAAATAAGAATGTTCCCTTCAGATAGCTTATAATCAGTTAGAAAGAAACCCCTAGACATTGTTTTCGATAGTTTCTAATTCCAAAGAAAATAACGTTAGTGAATTCATTGTTTTTTTTTTTATTCGTGTATTCGATAGTCTATCCAGTCTTCATCGTAAGTGTCAAAAAATGTAATGTTTTTAGTCATTTATTCGATAGTTTTCTGTCTTTATCGTAAGTTTCAAAGATTCAAAAACAATGGTATTGAAATGATAGATAGGAAACAATATTTTAAGAACTCATAATTTTACAGTTTGTACTTAAAATTAGTTAACAAAAAATGTTTTCATAATAATTCTTAAAAGCTTTTACAAGTAATTCTCATCCTAAAATCATGAACCAATCGAACATGCAAACTTTTCCCAAAAGTAACCTTTTATAACTCTATATCTGAGTGCATCTACTAAATATAGGTCATAGCACAGGGCATTATTCCTACCTATCATATAATTCTGGCGCGTTTTGAAAATGGATAAAATCAGACATATCCAATGTTACTTTCGACCCAATTAGTCGATAGTTTTGTCTTCGAGACATGTTCAAACCAATTTGATATAAAACTAATCGATAGTTTTCGTTATCGATATGATATTGCTATTCAATTAATCTAAAGTCTTCTTATCAAAACTAACTACAACCGGTTTGGAAATGGAGAAAATATTAATACTAATCGATTGTTTTCGTCATCGGCATTTTCCTCCCAATTAATCGATAGTTTTCCTTTCGAAAAAGTTAAAATATGAAGAAGAAAGAAAATAAAACATACTCTCTATACAAATAATCGATAGTTTTTGCCAGCTATACATTTTACAACTAATCGATTGTTTTCGTCATCGATACAACTAAACACGGTTTGAAAATGATAATAGAAGAAACTTTCTGTACAAATAATCCATAGTGAATGTTATCCATAATTTTACCCAATTAATCGATAGTTTAGCTTTCATAACAACTTAAGTTATTGACATTTTGGACATGAGTAAGATCAAACAAACTTTATATACAATATTATGTTCTAACCAATTAATCGATAATTCGATTTTCATAATAACTTAACTACACGTGACCTGAAAATACAATAGTCTCGTTTTCGAAACAACTTTATCTAAGAATTTGGAAATAGAAAGAATAATCGATAGTTGTTGATCAATTAATCGATAATTTGGCTTTCAAAATAATTTAATTACACGCGATCTGGAAATACAAACTTTCTATTCAACTAATCGATAGTTTTCGCCAACGATGTTTCCTAGCTTATTAATCGACAGTTTCACTTTTGGAAATGAAAAGAGTAATCGATAGTTTGGCTCACAAAATTATTTAACTACACGCGATCTAGAAATCGATAGTTTTCGTTAACGATGTTTTCTGCCCTATTAATCGATAGTTTGGAAATGTAAGGAGTGTTCAATAGTTTTTGCCCAGTTAATCGATAGTTTGGTACGCGAGAATACTAACTACACACAAACACACTGAGGGGGAAATGGAAACACAAAGATACTACACAATTAATCGATAGTTTGCCTAGCCTATGGTATCGCATTGAAAGAACCACTTTAGCGGGCTACTCACCAGCATCTGGGCGGCATGCAGCTGGGGCACATTGTTCTGGCTGTTCATCCAGCTGCCGCTGGCCAAGGCCTGGACGGTGGCTTGGGTGAGCATCCGGGTGTTTCCTTGGGTCTGCAGCATGGCGGCAGCTGCGGCGGCGGCCTGCGAGTTGAATGCAGCTGCCGCTGCCGCCGCTGCGACGGGGGATGGAAAATTGCTGGCGTTGGCCACACCGTTAGCGCTGGCAGCGACAGCTGCTGCGGCGGCTGCCCGTTGTTTCATCATGTGCTGCTGCTGGGCGGCCGCTGCTGCGCTGACCGCCGTGGAATGCTGTTGTGACTTGGGGACACCGGCGTTGACAGAGCCGCCGCCTCCACCGGCGCCGCCGTTGTTGTTCATATTGCCACCACCGCCGCCGCCACCGCTGCCGCTGCCACCGACCTTGGGCGGCGGGGCCGATGGCTGGCGTGTCCAGTTGACGGAGTTATTGACATTGGCGCGATTGCCGATCAAAAGATTCGAGTCGACCACCTTGCTGGGCCAGTAATCCTCGAACTCGGTGCCGTTGGGGAAATAGCTCTTGATGTCGGTCAGCGAGATGACGGCGACATTTTCGCTCGAGAACAACTCATTGCGTATACCCTGTACTTTGCAACAGAACTTCAAATAGGCCAAATCCCAGCCATTAAGCAGTTCGGCTTTGGTCTTAAGATTCTCAGTTTCACCCTCGAAATAGAAGAGCGGCACCACCTGCTGATTGTTGCGCACGGTGTAGGGCACCACGGACTCCTTGTTGATGCGTATAAATCCACATTTCTCCGAGGGTGTCTTGCTGCCCGATACCAATTTACGATAACAAATATCGAGAAATTGATAAAACTTGGAGGCATCACTGAGACGCACCACCAGATCCTTTTGGGTGAAGATATCACGGCCGAATTCACCATCACAGTGCTTGTGATTGATCTCGATAAAGAGACGCGCCTCGGCATCGGTTATATAATAGCTGCGGACGCAGGTGCAGCTGGAATAGATGTCCGGATGCAGGCAATTCAGGTACTTGCCCAGCAGCTTCAACTCAATCATGCGCACCGAACAATACTTCTCGGTCTGGCGGTAAATATAGGGTATCGAGACTTTGCCAAACTGTGCCCAACCAAAGTGACCCTTGATGGACTCCTCATCACACGGCCCACTGGCGGATTTCTTATCCGAGTCGAGGGCGCCATTGGCACGCCCACCGTTGGCGGTTAAAGCGGGCACCACTTGCATGGTGCCATTGGGCAGCTTTTGGTGTCGGGACAAATAGCTCATGATATTGGTTTGACCATTGCCATTGGTCATGGGTGGTTGCATGGCGCCGCCGCCACCACCACTCTGCATGCCACCGCCGCCAGCGGCCATGCCGGCGTTGCCACCATTTGCATGCTGTAGAGCTGCCTGACGACTGGCCTGTTGGGCGGCCTGTTGCTTCTGTTGTTCCTTCATTTTGGCCGCCAATTCACGGATTTCGGCATCATCCGGACGCTCCTGTTTGACGGGCGGGGCAAAGGCGCTGCCCAGGCTGTTGCCGTGCAAAGGCAGGGATTGCCCATTGGCGTCGATGACGCTGGTGATCTGCACGTCTTCAATGTGGTTGTTGCTGGACATGTTGTGGTTGTGTGGTTGTTGTTTGAGGTTCACTAACTCTTATACTCTCTTATACTCTCTCGCGCGCTCGCTCTCTCACACACGAGGAGCTTTGCTTGCTTATGGGGAACTCTGTTTGCACTGCTTTAGGCTTTTATATATCAATTTATTACAGCTGCAATTAGAGAGATAAACAATATAAAATATTTATATTTTATATGCTAAACAAATGCATTTTTTGTTTTTTAATAAACAAGAAAAAAATATAACACACGCTTTCTCTCAGGCACACACAGAGGCCGCGCTCTCCCGGCTTTATGAGAGCGCGCGCGCATACAGCTGTCGTCGATATGGCAGCACTGCCACACACACACACACACACACACACATGTATATACAGCGCTGTTATATACATATATGTATATATAGCGTGCGCTGCTTGTTGTTGTTGTTGTATATCATGCTGTTTCTTTCGCGCGCACTTTCTGTTATTGTTGCACACAAAAAAAATTTCTTTTTTTTTCGACGTTTCTTATATGCTGCTCACACACACACACACACACACACAGGCACACCATATAACAGTAGTTGCTTATAATTATATATATATATATATATATTTAGCACACTTACAACAATTGTTGTTGTTTTCGTTGTTGTTGTTTTTGTTGCATTCAACTTGTTGTTGTAAACATGAAAAAAATTCACACATTTTCTTCTTTTTGTTTTTATATTTTGCCAAAAGCTTTTTCATTTATATATATAATATATATATGCATGCATATATATGTTAGTGTATATATATATTTAGTTAATTTAATTTAATTTCATTTTGTTTTAATTTTTCATTCGTTTTTTGTGTTTTTTGTTTCTATTTTCACCGCCGACGCGACGCCGACGTTCAGCGTTCGAGGCGGAGGAGGAGAAGGAGGAGGAGTAGCAGCAGCAGGAGGAAGAAGAAGAGAATAAAACAACGCTGCTTTTTTGCTTTCTGCTTTTTGGGCTCTGCGCGGACTGCGACGAGACGTCCTCCCGTCTTCGCAATACACAAACGAGTGTGATCGCCGCTACGAAAATTGTTTCACCGAAGTCCGACCGAAAAGTGTGTGCGCAACACTGGCGCTGTCTGTGTGAGCTGCTGTCTGTGTGTGCGTGCGCGCCTCTGTGTGTGTGTGTGTGTGTGTGTGTACATAGCACCGGCGTTGACGTCAACGCCAGCAGCGCAGCAGCTTTATATATGTATACTGTCTGTGTGTGTACACACTGGCGCACAGACACACACACACAGAGGCACGCAAACACATAGATACACACACACACACACACACAGTGAGCGTAAAAAGAAACACAAAAACAAAATACATAGAGAGCTGCAGTGGCAGCAACAATAACAAACACACACACATCTATGACGTCGACGACGACGTCGACGCAGCGCCCGAACATGCAACCGAACATTTTGCCGAATTGCTGGCAGCAGACTCGTTGCCGCTGTTGTTGTTGTTGTTGTTATTTTTGTTTTCATTGTCCACCACCGCACACCTTGCAATCCCCCCCCTCGCCCGTCATCAAGCCAACAACACACCCCTCCCCAACCCCCCTTGGTTGCACTTCTTCGTCTATCAAGCTAGCTGCTAAGCAGCAGATACAACAACAACAGCCAAGCACAGTGGAACAAGCACTGCAATTGCAAGCCTGAATTATTTTATTCCTTCAGCCTTAACCTTACAATTTACGCACGTTGAAATTTTCTTAAATTCTTATTGTTAAAATCTTAATCTTAACTAACCCTAACACTTTGAAATAAAATTCGTGAATTACACAATATTCATATTTGTTTTCTTACCTCGAGATTTGTTTTCGTTCTCTGAGAGTTAGAATAGCATCCGTAATGATTTTGGTAAGATTTTTGATTTGGCGATAGATAATAAAACAAGTCAGATAGGTGGATAATAACGTATCTGAACTATCAGTCTGGGTAATCCCAATTTTTCGTTATAGTGCAGCTGCATGATATGCAAGTCCGATCATTATGAAATTTGGTTGAGCAGTAGATAATAACGAATCTTAGGAGTATGTGATATTTCAGTCGAATACGTTTGAAAACATGGGGAATATGAGCAAATCCAATTTATGGTTATATGGCAGCTATAGAATTCTGATCTCTATAAAACTTTATGGAGCGGTAGATAATAACGAATCTTAGGGGTATGTGAACTTGCAGTGCAATAAGTTAGAAAGCATGGTATATAGGCAAACCTGATTTTTGATGATATGACAGCTATATGATATAGCAAACATATTTTCAAACAAACTGAATGTATTCTATTTTCTTCGAGAAGGGTATAAAAATTTAGATGTTTGGTTTCCTTTTTAGATGATATAGTGGTCTGATTCTTTTGAAAATTGTTGTAGCAATTGACAATAACGAAACATAGAAATTTGTGTACTTTAAATTGTATAGCTTACAAAACATGCGGAAATGTGGACAAACCCCCTTTTGAAATTTAATGGAGTCATAGAAAAACCAGAAATATATGTATATATGTTTCAATAAAATTGCGTGAAAAACATGCGAAATACGACCAATAACAATTTTAAGATGATATAGTGGTAGAAAACATTTGAAACTTGATATGTTTATAGGTAAACAACAAAAAGTAAGTAAGTGTGCCAAATTTCAATTTGGGATATTCAAAAACATAGTAAATCTAATTAAAGTTACATCATATAATGATCCAAATCTTTTGAAATATGATGTAACGATAGATAATAAAAATATATAGAAATTTGTATACTTTCTATTCAATGTATAAAATTAGCTTAAGATTTTAAAAAATTTATGTTGCACATCCGATTTTGATAAAATATTTTTGAATGAATTTTCTGTGTTGAATAGGAGATATAGACAGATTATATGGTACAATCTCATTCTTATTTCATCAACACAACTAAATTTTCTAGATTTTGAAAAATATAGTCATTTTCCACAACATATAACTAGGCATATAACTGTGCAGAGCTTTGTCGTGAAGTTCGTGCCTAAAAATGGGCCGCGGACTCACGACATGGTGGGCGCATCTCTATTGCAGACGGACGACTTGAAGAAGGACGAGGTGCGAGGCAAGTATGCAGACTCAATACACTGAGAAAAATTGATCCAGAGCAGTCAGAGAATAATATTGTACTATGAATTAGTAATAGATCCTTATGAAATGGATAAATTAAATATCTCAAAAATGAAATTTTAATCCAAAGCTTAAAAAACATGGGAAAACATGGAGCCTCGGTGGACCAGTGGATAGCGCACTGTCCCGACAAACAAGAGGCTGTGGGTTCGAGTCCCGCCCATGTCGTTATAGGTATGACCCTCCTAGAAAAACAAGGTTGTGGCGTATAATTTAAAATCCACCCACTTAAAAAAAAAGTTCTTCAGTGAAGGAAGCAGAAATACAGGAAAATAGTGCTTCAGGCTTTGACCCAATAGGGTTATTATTAAACAATAATAATCGATAAGTGGTATATGAAATGAAGTTAACTTGATCGGTTTACGTTATATATGCATGTTCGTAGTAAATTTTAATTATCTGACATCATTTTTTGACTTTATGCCAAAAGAGACGGAATTTTTGAAGTATAGTACTTAAGGCACTATCCAATGGGTTTGTTATGGTCACTATTTCGATAACCGATATAAGTCCAAAGTTATTACTCATTAATTAGTATTTTTTTTTGGCTATTTTACTAAACATTTTTTTATTAAATAAAGATTCATATTTTCTATACCAACTCCATATTGTTATATGGCACACTAACCTCCGCTGCAGCGATAGCTTTATCGATATCGATAGATACGATAAACAAATTATTGATACTGATCATAAATGAATATTTATATGTCTATCAATAACAATATATAATATAAAAGCTATATCTGTATCGATAAATACGATAAGCAAATTTTTGATACTTATCAGAAGTAATATTTATGTGTCTATCAATATCAATATATGTATAACCAATCGATATCGCTAAATACGATAAACAAATTATTGATACTCTTCACAACTATCTTCTTAAAAGTGGCTGTAACAGCCCTATCAGGTCACAGCCGGAAGCACTTTTTTTCCTTTATTTCTAGCTTCCTTCACTAAAGATCTTGTTTTCCGTGGGTGGATCTCAAATCCTACGCTTTTCTAGGAAGGTCATGCTAAGTACATGAGTAGGACTTGAACCCACACCTCTGGTTTCGCGGGACAGTGGGTTATCCACTGGCCCACTGAGGCCCCAACAACTATCAGTCGATGTAATGTATCGACATATATATCGATGTAACATCTATGTGCAACTGCAGCTTAGAAGTTCAGCTCGTGCCCAATGCGGGTGGAACCACTGTGCAAGCGAAGCTTAAGCCATGTACAACAACAAAGACATAGAAAAGCTAGAGCTGGTGGCGTCGAAGCCGACTGCAGCAGCGTGGGTCAAACACGCTGCCACTGCCGATGCGTCCCCAGTGTGTGTGTGTGTGTGTGTGTGTGTTGCAAGTGCTGTCAGTGAGGCGGAGGCGTCTCTATTTTTGGCAGCAGTAAGCTAACCCCGCCCCGCCCCGCAAACCAACGCCTACAACAGCAGCAGCAACATACCCTCCGCCAACTCCGCTTGCCCTGCTGCCCTCCTGCCCGTCTGCCCGCCTGCCTCCTGCGGCTCAAGCAGCGACCCCTGCTGGCAACACACACACACACACACACACACATTCACTGTGGCTGCATCATGTTGCGGGCTCTGCTGCACCCTCGACGTCACCCTCACCCGCTGCCTGTTCCTGCCACATCCTTCGTCTTTACCCCCTCTCGCACTCACACACTCACACTCACACACACACACACACACACACAGACACCCTCTGTCTCATCTGCCGTCTCGCTCGCACAGTGAGTATGCAAGAAGTTTTCGTTATATTCGCGCGCTGCGGCCCAAGACAGGCCCCGCTTCAGCCGACGGCAGCAGCCGCAGCCGCAGCAGCAGAGGCAGCAGCAGCTGGCGACGACCGACGGCCGACAGCCGACACTGCGGACGTCGTCGGAACGTCGGACGATGGACGGCGACACGAGTACGCTTCGGGTGCGTGTGTTTTTTTGTTGTTGCTACCAGCCGAAGCGCTGGGCCATTGTACGGTAAAAAGCAACAACAACTGCAAACACGACGACGGCGGCAGCGACGGCGACGGCAGCGTCAGCTGCGCAGCGCAAAAAAGGTCGCCCTTTAAGTGCATTTCCCAAAAAAAAAAAAAAAAATAAGAAAATTTATGAAAAAAGGTTATTAATTTGCACTTGACGAATTATAGATACCCTGCGATTTGGTTTGAAATGCATGAATGGATGTAGGATCTTAAAGATGGAATTTCCATATTTCCCTACTTTTTTAAGCTATTGAATTAATTGATCCCTTAAATTTCATAAGGATCGGAACACTATATCATATATCATAGCTGGCATTTACTTCGTTTTTGTTCATATTTCCCAATTTTTTCAAGCGTTGGATTTTAAATTTTCCCTATACGTATGGTTCTTTATTATCAAACACTTCACCAAATTTTAAAGGGATAGGACGACTGTATTATATAGTCATACAAACAAAAGTCGTTTTAGCTCTTATGTTCCATGTTTTATAAGTTTTCTCACTTATATATATGATATATGCTTAATTTTCTTGAATTTCAATAACTACACAAAATTTCAAAACGATCGGATCACTATATCATATAGCTGTCAGACAACTAAGAGGAGGTTTTGGCCATATTTACCATGCTGGATAATGGAAAATATTTCTTACTTTCTAGTGCTTGAATTGTGCACAGCTTTCAGTCTCTCCCATCAAAATATTGCTAAGGATATACTAAATTTGTCAGGAAATTGGTGCACAAAAATTTTTTTGATAGGGTATACAAAACTTACTAAAATCGAAAAGTTATATAAAGTTCGCCAACTTCCAAAGGACAAAAATAATCTTGACGGGGTATACAAAAAAATTTTGACAATAGAAAATTTAAAGTTCGTCTATAATAAAATCTTTCACAGGGTATACAAAAGTCTGCAATTTCTGTAGAACACAAAAAACAATATTCGCATAACCGAAAAATAACTTTGACAGGGTAAACAAATTTCGTCATCCAACCAAGAATAATTAACTTCTTGTTTAGAAAATTCATCAATATCCGTAGAGCAAAAAAAAATGTAACAGGGTGTACAAAATTCGTCACCTTTTGGCAGGGTATAAAAAAATCATCAATAATACAAAAATGTTTACATAGGGTATAGAGTTTCGTGATCATACAATTTTTACAGGGTATACAAAACTTCACCAAAACACAAAAGAAAATTTGACAGGGTATAGAATATTCGCCAAAAAACGAATAAGAAATAAATAAAAATAGCGCTTGAGGCTTTGAACCGCTAGGGGTATTATTGCCATATAATAATAATAATAAACTTTCGTGGAACACAAAAAAACATTTCAGGGTATACAAAATTCGCCAACGATAGAGCAAAGCCAAAAAATTTCGCCAACATAAAATTTTTGCAGGGTATATTAGACACATAAACAAACTTTGACAGGATATACAACAGTTAGTCAAGTGATATTTGCATTACTTTACAGAGTATATAAAAGCTAGGAACTTTGAGAGAGTATGTAAAATTCGCCAACATTATTCACTTAAACCAACATTAACAGGGTATACAACAGTCAGGCAATTGGTATTTGCATTACGCTGGTCTCACACCTGACCCTCCGCATGTCATAAATTAACTCGGATTCTGTGGCCCCCCAACTTCCCGGCTTCCCCTCGCCAGCTCGCTCTCTTCTAACTGGTGTCTTCCTCTCTCTCGCTCTCTCCCTCTCTCGCTCTCTCTCTCCGCCTGCTGCTGCTGCGTCTTCTTGCCGATTTTTTTTGTTTTTGTTTTGAGCTTTTCATTAGCAACTTGGACTAAAATTAGAATTGAGCTTGGCTCACTATGTGTGTGTAGGGTATGTGTGTGTAGGGTATGTGTGTGTGGGGTATGTGTGTGTGGGGTATGTGTATGTGTAGGGTATATGTGTGTAGGGTATGTGTGTGTGGTTGCCAAAGAAACTTTGATTTCGAAACGCTCAATTCTAATTAGTCAGCTTTATGGGCCTTTCCCGTATTCTGTGATTTCCAAATGACCCAAACACCAAGCCATTCCCCATGGCTGAAGTTTTGACTGGGTATATACATATATGTATGTGTCTATATATATATATATATATATATATATATATAACAATACATATAGACGCATCGATAAGCAGCGTCGTTCGTCATCGATGCCAAAAGCAGCAGCAGCAGCGGCGGCGACGGCGACGGCAGCGGCAGCAGCTGCCCGCCCGAAGTGCAGGCCACGACGAATCGACGAACGAGCCAAGCCGAAGGGGTCCGCAGCCAAAGAGGCCCCGTTTCGTGCAGAGCTTTGCTAAACATGTGCTTGTGCTTGTGCATATATACACATAAATATATACACATACATACATACATACATACATATATATGTCTCTCCCTCCAGCTACTTTCACGCTCAACCCCAGCCCCGCCTGCCCCGCCTGCCCCCCAAGCCCTCCCTCTCTCTCGCACTCTGTGTATTTATAGCTTTTGTGTGGGGTTTTTTGGCAGGGGATTTTATTTTTTTGTTTTGCCCTTCGACCCTTGTCCCAGCGCCCCCGCCCCCACCCCCTCTACAGTAATTTGTTAAATCTGTTAAAATTATTGATTTATACCTACAGAAGTTGGGAAGTTTTCTTCTGTCTGAAATTTGGCCACCACTTTACCGATCACTTTTAGCTTTTACTTAGTCTAGCTAACCGAAGTTTTTTTGCAGTGTGACCAGATTTATTTATATCAAATTTCCTTTCTCCCAAATTCTCGGTATTATTGGTAGTATTTACTTTAATAAATTTTCCACTCCCAACTTCTAAAAAATTACGTTGAGGCACAGATATATATGTATATATTTAAATGGCAAAAGTCTAGAAAATTCCCAGAATTATTGCTCAACGTAAACTAGAAGTTGGGAGTGGAAAATTTATGTAAGATTATAGTACTTGGTCTATAATATATACCCCCATCATGTCAAAGCCTGAAGCATTATTTTCCTTTATGTCTGTTTCCTTCACTGAAGAACTTTTTTTACGTGGGTGGATTTCAAGTCCTACGCCACAACCTAGTTTTTCTAGGAGGGTCATGCCTATCGACGTGAGCGGGACTCGAACCCACACCTCTTGTTTGGCGGGACAGTGCGTTAACCACTAGTCCACTGATCATCAAAAGTCTGGAAAATTCCTTGAAACACTGGTGAAACAGCAATATACCACTGTGGCTCCAATAATACCAGGATTTTGCTTATAAATCAAATATACTTTATATAAACTTAGAAATCATTATTTTTCTAGCATTAAATTCAAAGTTACAAAGGATGGCTAGAGCAGGTGAGACCTTCGGGCTGCAATAGGTAATACTCTGAACTTGAGTGGGAGCCGAACCCATAACCTCTTCTCTCGCGGAAGAATGCGTTATCCACCGATGCCCCAAATGCAAAAACTTATAATTCATGGAAAAAAGGGGCAAAAGCGACATTTAGTTGTATAGCTTTATAATAATGTCGTCCGATTTTAGTGAAACTTAGTGAAGCAATATATTTAATAATAAAAGCTTGAAAAACATGAGAAATATCGACTAAAATGACTTTCAATTGTATGGGAGCTATATAATATAGTGATCAAATTCCTATGAAATTTGGTAGAGCGCTAGAGAATAAAAAAGTTGAAGACTGTGCCAAATTTCAATATAATACCTTGAAAAACAAAGCTTTTGCTTATATCATAGCTATATAGTGTATAGTATAGTGTACCGATATTTATGAAATTTGATGAATAAACAATAGCTTCAAAAGCTTATGGAAATATGGGAAAAACCGACATTTAGGCGATGGATAATAACGAAATTTGGAAGACTGTGTAAAATTTAAAGCCAGTAGCTTAAAAACATGAGAAATATGGGTAAGACCGACAATTTCTAATATGGTAGCTATATGATATAGTGGCATCTTTGACAAGTTTTATTACGATAGCTCAAAAACTACTACTTGTCCTAGATACAGACAGATGTAAAAGACCCAATTTATATGGTTTTTGCTCCTTATCAGGAGATAAGTTTTAAGGGTTCCCGATGCTTCCTGCTATGCATTGCTCATAGTCAATATGCTTATCTGTAATCTCCCTATTCTTGGAATTACTTTTTCCTTTCAAATTGTGAGGTTAGCTATGTTCTGTCTTGTTCTGTTGATAGATCTGCACGGGGAGTTATTTGGGCTAAGATGATTAACATATTTTTAGCTACCCAATTTCCCTTTTCCTCTACAAGTTTTCCAACCAGTTTGCGTTTTTGCTTCATTATCGCCCAACACATTTTACGCCTATTTTCTTTCTCTTATTCTCTAGAACCAGAGATCGTGTTGATTATGGCGCCGTTTCGGTACTCTTCCAGTTATCAGAAACTTGTTGATGTTAGCCTGGGGCGTGGCACTATTAAATTTCCGAGCCGAGCGGAGCCGGCACTGTTTACCAGATGCTCGCCCGTCTGTCTAACCATCTGCCTGACTGTCTGCATTAGCTCAAATATCTTAGTTATAGGAGGAATCGGAGACTTGGCATTAAGTATTATTATCTGGAATTCCAAATGGCGCTGCAGCTGTGAACTTGAAATTGGGCCTAAAGGCTAACAAAAGCTTGTAGGTAATACAAGTTTTTACTAAGAATTTTTCGGATACCTAAATATGCTAAATCTGTTTTAGGGCTTCAGATTTATTGTATATAGAATTACAAGGGAACAGATCAGGCAGCTGCGGTGCCATTCTCCAAATCAGTTTATTTATTCCCTGAGCCCAATTGGTAACTAATGTGAAGGGTGTATTGGGTGTGTGTAAATCTATGTCAGAGGTGACACTAGGCATATCAGACCCTATAAAGTATACATATATATTCTTGATCAGGATTAATAACGCAGTCGATATCTGTTTATCGATCTCGAAGACTGCATGACCTAGAGAGTTCAAACTTTGTACACATGTTCATACCATAATACTTTATCATACTTTATGTTAAATTTCGGCTGCCACGCCCTCTTCCCCCGATAAGGGATAAAAACCTTCTTCAATAAAATACCCAGAACATTAGGATTTATAGAGTTGTTGACTCCAAAATTGGTATAAGGGTATAAGAGTATTAGATGCAGAATTAGCCAAATGTTTTGATAACCCCGCCATTGCTCTGGAATGTGGCAGAAGATGACATTCAAAAGTTGTTTCCATCCTAATATGATTTCCTATAAAATTGTATAAGAGTTCATTAATTTTCAGACTAGAAGAGCTAGAGACTCTTGGCGTGAAGTTCCGTTTATACCAAACAGTTTATACCCCCTTCGCTGATAAACAATAAAAACATATTTCTTGAATTATATATGTTTTATCTCTAAAATTGATATGTAAGTTTATGAATAGAAATTGTTAAGTTGAACTGTCCAAAATTACGTCAGTCGCAATTTTTAAACTAGATTTATGAAATTTATTATATAGGCGCCCTTGGGTATTATACAGAAATTGGCATCCAATTTTCTTTTTTCATTCCAATATGATCTCCTGAAAATGTTATTAGATTCCATCAATTATACAGTTTGCTTTGAACTTAGAATTTTATATTTATAAACATTTCATAAAGATATTCTAAAAATTTCCGAACGATCGGAATATAAACAACGAAGTTATATAAGAATTTGAAAGATCTAGTAGAACAACCACAATTTCTATGGTAGAGTCATCAAATTTGGTATATATAGCTCACATGATTATATGGAAAGTGTCAACCAACATTTTTTCATTCCAATATGATCCGCATAAAATTGTAATAGAGCTTACAAATTGTGCAGTTCTTTTCATGAAGACTTGAGATTTGAGATTCTATACTTATAACTATGTGATCATACAGTTATCTTGATAATTTCAAAACAATCGGTAGATAAGCACGGTTGTAGAAGTTACCGTATTTGCATATATGATGCGTTTTCTTACATTTTTGAAGCCGTGTTTATGATCCGATCGTTTTCAACTTTTAAGGATAGCTTTATGACATAATCACAAATATATAAATCAAAAGAAGTAGACGAAAAATTGGATTTTAGGGGCTGTCCTTACAAAGGGGGGTTGGAGAATCATTGAAGTTTAATAACTTCTCTCTTTTCTAAGAGGTTGTGGCGTGGGACTTGAAATCCACTCACGTAAAAAAAAGTTTTTCAGTGAAGGAAGCCATAAATAAATGAAAATAGGGCTTCAGATTTTGACCCAAAAGGGTTGTTATGGCCATATAAAAATAATAATTATAATAATTTAGGGAGAGGGAAGGCGGAACTTGGGCAACGATTACGGTCGACGCAGCGTAAGCGGTGGGTAACTGTGTGTACAGGGTATCTGCTAGTCGAGCTAACTCTCATCCAACCAGAGCATTCTTGCTTGTTTTAGGCAAAGGCAAAGGCAAAATAAATCTACATTCTCCGCTTTGCTCTGCACTTTCATTCTCTCTTTTTGCGCTCTCTCTCTCTCTCTCTCCCTCTCTTCTCTTATTCTGACTCTACCTAACCTCTAAATCTTTGCTTTTCTACAACTTTTCAAAGGCTTTCGATTGCCCAACAACAACAATGAAGCATTCTTCTGTGTTGTTGTTGTTGATGTTGCTGTTGTTGTTGCATCCTTTGATAACATTTGTCTGCGTTGCCACCTGATGTCAAAACATGCAATTGATATTGTCGCTCGTCGCCGTCGTCGCCGTCGTCGTCGCTGCTGCCGTCGACCCCTGCGTCAGCGCAGCATCTTTCGTTCAGCCAATGCAGTCGACGTCGCTGCCGCTGCCGTTGTGTTTGTTGTTGCGTTTCTTGCGCTTCTCTTCCCAATGTGGGGCATGTTTGTTTTGTCAACGGCCAACAACAAACAAACAAACAAACAGCTAATCACGGCGTTGCCAGCTCAACATAATTAAAGCTAAAAAAGCCTAATAAGGACATAATTCAGGGCAATCTTGATAATTTGGACAATTAGATATCGATTGTCCCAAATATATATATAGGTTAAGCATGTTAGAGCAAATACCCCTGAAAGAGACTCCCCGAACAGCTCTATGAACGAAACGGAACGTACGTAACCTCAAAAATATAATAAAATAGAACATATTATTATATGGCCATAACAACTCTATTAGTTCACAGCCTGAAGTACTATTTGCCTTTGTTTCTGCTTCCTTCACTGAAGAATATAGAACATAAGAGAATAGTAACTTTGACTCAAAGTTTTCACCACAACAAAGTATGGGCAGCACTGGGACTGCTAGTGAAAAAGGGAAATTTGATAGCTAAAAATATGTTAAGCATTTTAACCCAAATACCAATGAAAGAGCCTTCCCGTACAGCTCTATTAAAAAACAAAAAGCCTTTTACATAACCTCAAAATTCGTAAAGACAAAAGCAATTACAAGAACAAGTCGAAAAGAGTATATTCCCTTTGTATAATGTACAGAAGGAAGCGTTGGGGACCCCTAAGGCTTATCTGCAGATTGGTCAGAAGCAAAAACCTTATCGATTGGGCCTTGTCAGTTCGACTGCAAACATATACATACATGTACATATCAAAGCCAAGATTACTGAGTTTTTGTAAGGAAACTTGGGGTACATAGTCTTCATTAGTTATCCACGAAGTCACCCTCGGGGCCTCGGTGGACCAGAGGATAGCACAAACAAGAGGTCCTGGGTTCGAGTTCCGCTCATGTCGATAGGCATGACTCTCCCAGAAAAACCAGGTTGTGTAAAAATTTTCGAAAATTCAAGCCAAACACAAAAAAGCCAACAATGTCTCAAAACTGAACTGATTCGATTCCGGCCTAGCTTAAATTGGGCGTAGTATTGCTTTTCCGTAAAAATCGAACATTTTCCGAAATAATTGCATGAGATATTTTAAAAAAGTTCTTCAAAATATGGTTTTGACAATAGCAAAAATTGAACAAAACATGATCTTAACAATAGATTAGATATCTAAAATGTGTTTTTTTTTTAAGAATATATCAAATGCAGTCGAACTGCCCTATAATGAATCTTGACGGGACCAGAAAATCACTTCATTATATAGAAACTTGGATGAAATTGGAACGAAAAAGTTGTGTGTTTGAAATCAATTCATAATAGGAAGAGTTTAGTTCACTTTAGAGAAGTTCGACTGTATGCTAAAGAGTTCTTAAAAATATGTTTTTAAGAATAGATTAAAAATTCAAATTTTCTAGCGGAACGTGAAAAGCGTCAACACTGTTGAGGAAAGATAAAGATGGAAACAACTGTTGCGCGTGGAGGCTGTCCCGCTCTGGCTTGGGGCGTAGCGCATGCCAAATGTCGCCGAAGCCGGCAATACGAACTTCTGACCCACAACAACAACAAGAAGAAGAGGAAGAAGAAGAAGAAGGAGAAGAAGACGAACGAAAAAAAACAACAAAAATAAATAGAAAGAAAAGAAACACGTTAAAACAGCGCGCAAAGCAGTGAGTTGGGTGTGTGTGTGGGTGAGTGTGTTGGTGTGTGGGTGTGGGTGGGGCTGTTTTATATATATATATTTATATATATATCTATATAGATATATATATACAGTTAGACTTTGGCATAGACGAAATATTGTCGTCATCAAACTTCGTTGAAACACGAATGGCTGCTGCTGCCTCGTCTCCTCTGCCGCTGCCTCAGCCTCAGCCACCGCTGCTGCCGCTGCTGCTGCTTCTTCTTCATCTTTCAATTTGCTTGCACACAAGCACACACACACACACACACACACACACAGATTGGCTTACTCATGCACACACACACACACGCACACACATATATATATACATGCTAAAACGTCGCTGCCGCAGTCGCCGTCGCCGTCGCTGCCGCCTCGACGCTTCGTCATTTTGGGCTATGCGTGCGTGTGTGTGTGTGTGTGTGTGTGTGTTGTTTTTGTTTTCTTCTTTTTCTTTTGCTGTTTTTGTTTTTTTTTCTGTATTCGTTTCTCGCTCGTTCGCCGTCGGCTGCGCTCGATGCGCATATTTAAACGTGTTGCATAGTCTCTTGCCAGGCCCTCGTCAGCGCCGGCAGCGCCAAAGCAAAAAGCAAGCAAGGCGAACGCTCGTCGGCGTCGGCGTCGCTGTCGACGTCGTCGTCGTCGGCCCGTCGGTCCGTCGGCCCGTCAGTTCGTCATTCATTCAAGCACGCTGCTAGCTAGGCACACACACACACACACACACATCTATATATATATATATAGATATATGTATATATATACAACACACACACACATTCAATTGGCCTCAATAATGAATTAACGAAAAAAGAACAACAAAACAACAACAACAACAACAATCGCAGCAGCAGCAAAAACAACAACAACAACAGCAAAAGTAAACGTAGCGTGCGAAAAGCAGGGCGGCTGTGGGGGAAGAGACAGGGAGACGAACAGAGAGAGAGAGAGAGAGAGAGCGAGCGTGGAGAGCAGCAGCAGCAGGCAGAAGAGAGTAAGAGAGCGAGAGAGAGAGAGCGTGCGAGTCATAGAAAAAAGGGGGAGGAAGCGAGGCAAGGAAGTAAAGGCAGGGAGGCAGAGATAAGCGAGTTGTGTAAAGTTTGTATATATATATATATATATATACAAATACATATATACATACATATACATATATGTACTATTACTGTTATATTGTTTTATTACGAATTTCTTAACATTTTGTTGTAATATTTCGTCTGTGTACGTGTGTGTGTATTACAGTTAGCTACAATCTTATACATGACTAAGTGTATATATATATACCTATATCTATATATATATATATATATATATAGCCATGTCGGTTTGTCTAGCTTAGTTACATTGAAATGGGGGGAAATTCTGAACTTTCTTTTAGCTTTCTTTGCACTTAATTAAAATGTTATTAAACTCGTAAATACCCTGTAAAGAAGAGAAACATAAGGCTTTATTAGTTCTTCAGTGAAATCAAAGAAAATAGTGCTTCAGACTTTCACCCAATAGGGTTTTTTATTTATTTTCGAAATTTCAAAAATTCTCAATAATTGTTATAGATTTGTGATTTTAAAATCTAAAAACTAAAAATAATTCGTTACATTCGCATGTAATTTTGTAATTTTTTGTGAATTACAGGGTATTATGCAGTTCTTAAGGCAATATGAGCAAAAATACTGCTTGAAATATCTATACTTTAAGACTTTCAAATTAAACTTCAAGATAACATCGGGTCACAGCCTGAAGCAGTATTTGTCTTTAAATCTTCTTCTTTCACTCAAATTTTTTAGGCGTGTGGATTTCAAACTCTATACCACAACCTAGTTTTTTTAGGAGAGTCATGAGTGGGTCTAGAGCCCACTGTAACATCGACCGACGGTCGATGTTGATCCAGAATATATATATATAATGTACCTTAGGGGATCTGTTACGCCTCCGAGCACAGAGTTTGCGGGAAACTATTTAATACGATGAATACATACATAATACGATGGATCATGACCGAAACTTGATATTATGATAAAATGCTATTTATATAGTGAATTTTGGACTTTTTTCGAAAGTTTTGCAAAATAAATTACATGACTTTAACTCAAAAACACCACGAGTAGAATTTCTAATCGAGGATCATAAAAGAGACCCAACGAAAACTTAAGTCAGAGTTAAGTTCAGAGTTTTTTAGAATAGAATTGCTGAAAATCATCTATGTAGGTGTATATATACATTTCAACATAGTTCTGGGCTCATAAAAAAAGGCTCGACTTGATGAATTAGTATAACATTGTCACTTTTGTAGAGAGTTTCTTAAGTTTTGAAAGTCAACTATATCAAGAGAACTTTCTGAAAGCCAGCTCTTTTCTGGGATCACAAAAGGTGTGAAAAAATATATGATATAAATCATTATTTGTGCAAAAGTTCTCCAATATTAAAAATATATGTTTTCAAACTAACCTAAAAACACAAACATTTTGAATTTTTTTGAGTAGAATTGCTGAACATCATCTAGATATATAAATTTCCAACTATTCTTAAAAGCAATACAATAGAATTTCTCAAAAAAAAAGGTTATTTGCTGGGAATTATAAAATTTGGGGCCTCTGTGGACCAGTGGATAGCGCCAAACAAGGCATGGACCTTTCTAGAAAAACTCGGTTGTGGCGTAGGATTTGAAATCCAACTACGTAAAAAAAAAAGATCTTCAGTGAAGGAAGCTGAAAAAAAAGACAAATAGTGCTTCAGGCTTTGACCCAATGGGGTTGTTATGGCCATATAATATAATAATAATAATCAAATTTGGGTTTATGATTTTTACGAAAAATTCTGCCCTTGAAACATTTCCTTTCAAAAGTTCCCAAAAATTAAAGAACTTAAGCTAAAAAATGAAATACAAAGTTAAATTTTGGTTGATCATTTTGCAGTCCCCAAAAAAAAGTATAGAATTTAGACATATATATATACATATATATATATACATATAGATAGATATATATAAATTCCGCTGTACCGTTTTCGACTTTGATTACATTTGGTTTTTTGCCCACGTCGAAGCCCCCAAAAAGCAGGCCCTACTCCAAAGACCTAGCTACCCCCCGCGCGCCGCGCCGCCTAATGCCGTTGCTTACATATATATATCGATATGTATATATATGTATGTATGTGGCTGCCGCCGCCATCGCTGCCACCGCTGAAAAACTTGTTGTGCCTGCCGCACGGAGCGGGGCCTGCCTCGGCTGCCTCGAGTCTTTTGGGCTCTGTTGACTCTCGAGATTAAAGAGCAGCAGCGCGGCGGAGCGGGGCGGGGCGGGGTGGCAGAGGAGGAGGTGGAGGAGAAGGCGGCGGCATGTTGCGCTACGGCCGAGGCGAGGCAAGGCGTGGCGGCGTGGTGCGGCAAGACGCGGCGGCGGCATGAGTAAGCGAGCGCGTTGCGCAAGGCCGGCCATTGTGTTTTGGGCTGGCTAATGCTAGCGCTAGAGAGAGCGAGCGAGACGGACGGACAGACGACAGACAGCCAAAGAGAGCGGGCGAGAGCATGCTATGTGTGTGTGTGCGTGTGTGTGTGTGCGCGTGTGTGTGTGTTCCGTTATCGCTGCCGCTGTCGTCGTCGTCGTCGCTGCTTCTAAAACCGCCCACATGCCCGCCACGCCCCAACGCCCTAACGCCGGACAACGATTTTCGGGCTGATTGATATCTTCATTGGAAACGGGGCCTTGTGGGTGGGTGGCGGCGGCGGCGGCGGCGGCTCTCTCTCGCTCTCCGCTCTCTCTCTCTCTCCCTTCACACACGCACACACTCTCACACGCTCTTCCGCTCTGTGTGTGTGTGCGGTGTAAATTTAACTCGTTTTTTGTTGAATTTATTTAATTTTTTGTTGTTGTTTCCTCTTTGGTCTTCTTCTTCCCTTCTTGCTTTGCTTTTGCTTTTGCCTTTTCTTTCTTCGCTTTGCTTTGCTTCATTACGCATTGTTTTTGTTTGCGTTTTGTGTTTTGTGTTCTTATTTACTTGTGATTTCGTTTGCCTTTTGCTTTTTGCCTCTTTCTTTGCTCTGCGCAGCTTTTGCTTATACCCTGCCCATGTGTGTGCGTGTGTGTGTGTGTGTGTGTGTGTATATATTGCGGATCAAGGCGTTTGCACATATATACACATATATACATATATATGTACATAGTATATGTATGTAAATTGCCTGTAAAACTCGTTTAAGGCCAACCATTTTTATTTTTGGTAACAAAACATTACTAACTATCGATGTTTTATTATCGATGTTATAGTCGATAGCTCATCGAAAGTTTGAAAAAGTCCTTCAAAGCGAACTAATGTTTTGGTAACAATCGATGTTTTTATCGATGTTTTAATCGATAGTATATCAAGAAGTCCTGCAAGTCTTTCATAGAAAATCAAGTTTTTTTCGTTAACAAAATCTTATTTTAGTAACTATCGATGCTTTGTTAGCGATGTCTTAATCGATAGCGCATCAAAAGCTTGCAAGTCTTTCAGTAGAGTCTAAAATTGCCGGTAAAAGTTTTTCAAAGTCTACCAATTTTTTCGGTAACAAAACTTTAGTAAATATCGATGATTTGGTATCGATATTATAGTCGATAGTGTATGAAGGCAATTGCCTGCAAGTCTTTCAATTCCAACCAACTTTCTGGGTAACAAACCTTTGGGGAACTATCAAGGCTTTGTTATCCATGTTTTCAGCGATAACGCATCGTAAGTTGACAAAAGTCTTTCAGAGCAACCCAATATATCAATAACTATCGATGTTTTGTTATCGATGTATGGGTTTGGTTATCGAAATAGCAAAATATTTATATTAATTGAACCCGAATACGCTGGTGACACAAAGTTACCGGTATTATCAATGTTTCGGAAGCAACGAACTGCTCATAGAGCTGAAAAACGCATTGTTATCGATATGTTGATGAAACAGTATACAAAATGGCTGGATATTAATCTAACCTGATCCCAATTGAAAATTTGTCTGAAGTCATAAAATTAAGTACATATGTATATGCCGAAAGCGGAGCTTAAACATTTCTTTTCAACCCAATTTGTACTATTTAATATGTACTTATAATTTCGATAAGTTCTGTCTTGATTATGACTTGAGTTATATATTCATGACTGTGTTCGATAAATTTCAGAACGTTGGAATCATAAACAACGAAGTTATATTACATCGATAGACTTTGGTGTCGATACATAGTTGTGGGTGAACTATGGAAATCATATGATAACATCGATAACATATAATATAATACGTTCTTATCGATATTTATCGAGAGCTACAACTTCCCAAAAAAAAAGCGATATAGTTTTAATACTATCGATCTTTTGGGCACCTTTGGTATGTTGTAACTATCAAGGTTCTTAAACATCGCTAGACATCGATATACAGCTGCCCTTCAAACAATATATATGTAAAACAATGTACATATATCGTTATCAAGGTTCCGTATGATCTGCCGATTTGACTAAAAATTTCTTCAACCCATTCTGAATGGTTTTTTTTTCGTAGTGCTCAAACAACAACAGTTGTCCGTGACAACTCGTTATAGCGGTCTTTTACTCTTTCTTTCTTTCTCTCCTCTCTCCTTCCTCTTTCTCTCCTCCCTCTTTCTCTTCCTCCCCCTTTCTCTTGGCCTCGTCGTAAATGCAATCGACGGCGCGACGTCATAATTTGACGTTGTCAACGTCAGCGTCTTCGCTCATTGTGCATAGTTTTATTTGTTGTTATCAATGCGAATTGCCCTACGGAAGAAATGAGGCGGCATATCGATAAATCGAGTTTTTATCGAAATTAATGTTTCTATTTGTCTAAAATCGAAAATTGCTTTTGACTTTGATGGGCATATGGAACTTATAAAATTTCATAGCAAATTTTGAATTTATCGATTATTTGCTTATCGATAAATTATCATTTAACGACATAAAGCTTGTTCTCGTATGTTCTTTTTTCCATTCAACTCAAGTTTAAAGCCTTGTGAAGCTCTTTTTTTGTTATCGATATTTCGATAACTTCACGCCACACAAATCTGGCCATTAGTTATGTCTTTTGATTGAAAGCTTTGAAAAGCGTTTTGAAAGCTTAAAATTGGATTATCTTTTTGTTATTGATATTTCGATAAGTTGTTTCTATACATGTTTGGCCAAATTTCAAATTTCGTGTTCCCCTTTCCAGGCGATAGATACCTATATTTCAATAATTTCTTGTCCTACACATCTATTATTTCTTTTTACCACTTCCTATTAAATTGCATGTTTCATTTTCCAGTCAATACAAACTTAAAGCTTTTTAAAAGCTTAAAATAGCATATTATTTTTGTTATCGATATTTCGATAAGTTCTTGTCATAGAAATCTAGTTCTAAGTCATTTATTTTTATTTTAAGCGCATGTTTCCTTTTTCAGTCAACTCAAGCTTAAAGCTTTGTGCAGCTTTGCAAAGGCCTAAATTTGGATCTTATTTTATCGATATTTCGATAATTTATCTCTAGGCAAATATGAGCATTTGCCATTTTTCCCAACACTCCCCGTCGCATGTCCTTAAAGCTCAAAGCGTTGTGCAGCTTTCGAAAAGCTCCCTCACTGCATTTGCCGCGTGTTGCGCAGCGAACGACCTTGAGGCGCAGCGCATGCAGCTGCCCAAGTGGCCGGCCGAGGGTAATAACGGCACAAACGACGGCCGCCGAGTCGAGCTGTCTGCAATATTGACGATGACGACGATGACGTTGACGTTGGCAGCGACAGCGACGGTGACGGTGACGGCGGCAGCGGCTGCAGCTTTTGCACATTAGCTGTGCCGCTCGCCAACGTCCGTTGTTTTCCTTCCTTTGTGCCACCTCTTTCTCTTTCTCCTACTCCTTCTCCTTCTTCCCCTTTCGCCACCCCCTGCGCCCCGGCACGCTTCGATTTCCAACGTGACGTTGCCATAAAGCGTCGATGGGTGAATAATTCAAGTGCCTCGGCGATAACGTTGGCGCCAGACGCTAACATTTTCCCCATTTGCAAAAGGCAAACAACAACACTAAGGCCCACATATTTTTTTGAGGCTCGACTATTGCATACCCTGTATTTGCTCAACATTCTAAACATTCACATACTGGGCGGTATTTTTAAGTCAAAATGGGCCACCATATATATGACTGTGATTTAATATCATTTAATTTTTATGTCTTACCACTAAAATTAAAATTCGCTCATAATTTTTATACTTTTTTAGCTATTGCATTTAAATTTTACAGACACATAAATTTTTATATTACTTACTGTTCCTTCAAATTTCAGTGGAATCGGTGGATTAATACGGCAGCTTTGCCAAATATTAACATATTATTGGCATATTAACTTCTTCTACTTTTCTATAAAAATTATCCCAAGTCAATAGTACATGACTCATTTTTCAGTTCGGAGTTTTAAATGACCTTTGGTGCATTATCGTATATAGTGTCATACAATAAAAATAGAATTTGATCTTATCTTCTATATTTTTTAAGCTATTGCATTTAAATTTCTATAATATCCAACGTTCCACCCAATTTGAAAAGATTGGGTGAATTAATATGGAAGTTATGCAACATGTAGAAAATCATGGCATATTAACTGCTTCTACTGTTTTATAAAAATTGTCGTATGCTGTTCGTACATGACACATTTATTAGCTGGAAGTTTGGCATGACCTTTGGTGCATTATCATATACAGGGCCACTGCCAACTGAAATTGAAATTAGCTCATATTTGCAATGTTTTTTAAGCTAATACATTTAAATTTTATAGGCACTTTAATTTTTATATTACACGTTGTTCCACTCAGTTTTAAAAGAATCGGTCGATTAGTACGAAAGTTCTGTATCTTTTAAAAATCATATATCATCTTTTATTATAGACTTTGACCCAATGGGGTTGCTTTTTTAAATAATACAAAACTGTTCAGTGGCACCCATATACCCACTTCAAAGTTGCTTAGAATGCAGGGTATATGTGGCTGTTGTCGACGCAGGAACCGACAGCGACGCCGACGACGAGGCTTCCGCAAGTCCCCAGTGAAAAGCACAGTTATAAGCTTGCCGCAGCGCAGCACATATATGTATGTGTTGTATATGTGTGTGTGCGTGTATGT
The DNA here is from genome assembly GCA_037040045.1 of Phorticella flavipennis. NCBI lineage: Eukaryota > Metazoa > Arthropoda > Insecta > Diptera > Drosophilidae > Phorticella > Phorticella flavipennis. Next base: position 2,518 of record JBANCY010000540.1, on the reverse strand, counting down.
GTGCTCCTGGTACAGCCTCTGGCTCTGCCGCGCCTCTGCCTCGCATCTGACCAGGGCCAGAAATTTGATCGTTGCTTTGCTGCTCTGTCGCTGCCGCAGTCGCAGTCGCTGCCGCTGCTGGGTGTGTGGGCGTCAAAGAAGAAGAAGAAGAAGCAGAAGCAGAGCCTGGTGTGTGTGTGTGTGTGTGTATATATATGTAGTTGTAGTTGTAGCAGCAGCAAGATTAGCAACAGCCGTAAAATTCCACACAAAATCTGACGCTGGCAGCGCTGCTCGCGCCGGCGCACCCAGCGCACTAAGCTTTTGTGCGTTTTCACATATTTTGTTGGTATTTGAATACCCTGAAAAATGCCCAAAATGGGTATCATTGGCTGGCAATTTAGGTGTGTTGAAAAGGTCAGTGAAATGCCACGCATTATCACAAATAAAAACTGAAAAGCAACATATTGCTCGATAAGTTTAACTAAATCGATGAGAGATCAATCAATGTTACTCGATAACTTGTTATTAAAAAGTGATAAATGGATAAGCATATCAATAAAATGATGAAAGTCACTAACTCCAAAAAATATCCAAAAATGTTTTTTCGCAATTTGAACAAAATTTCAATTAACAACGAATTGGAATCAAAAATCATGAACAAAATGGTATAACAATCCAAAATCAGTTCAGTTTTGACCAAGTTATGATCCTTTGAAATTTGCCCCCATTTCAAACTTTTCACTTACAAGTTAAAATTTTACTCGTTTTCAGCCCGATTTTTGGGTCAAAAATGAAACTCATTTGCCGAAGTTTTCAAATAGTTTTCTATGCTAATTTTGATCACAGAAATGGAAAAAAAGTGAAATTTTGAAATTTTATTTTTCAAAATTTTTTCAAAACACAGGGGGGACCCTTACCTCAAAATCCAAAATTTTTGAAAAAAAAATATTTTCACATTATGAATAAAATTTGAATGAGGGACGAATAAGAATTAAAATCCATGAACAAATTGGTATAACAATCCAAAATCGGTTCAGTTTTGAAAAAGTTATGATAGATTGAAATATGACCCCATACGAAATTTTTCATTATAAATGTTAATGATGATTTGTCAAACATTGTGAACTATTAAGTCGATAAAAAATCGATATATTATCGATATATTGGAATACCCAAATTGACTTTTCGCTAATCTTACAACAATCTAAAGGGTATTTTAATTTCGACAACCCTAAAAATAGCTGTTCTATGGCCTTTTTTGGGTTTCCTCTGAATTTTTTCTGCCAATTCATGTTTTTAAATTAGCAATTTGCTGGATAAAGAGCGAGGCAGTTGCCGGAGGGGCCAGTGGGGGCTAAGGGGGCAAATGCCCAAAAATAGGGACAAGGCGACAAAGCAAAAAAGGTACAGTTTCGCCGTTGAGCAAAGACCCATCGCCATTTTTTAGAAACTAGAAAACAAAATGGCGATCGGGTGGCGTTGAAAATGGAGCTGACTTGGATATAAGACTTGGAGATACCTTGCAAAAAGTTTCAAATTCGAAGTGTATGCTAAGTGTATTGGGGACAGATAATACAATAAAGTCATCATAGACCTACATGTGGGTATCGCTGCTAATTTTTCATCTTGGCCTATTTTGACACATTTTCGGCAACTTCCGGAAGTTATATATAACTTTTGTGTTTATGTTCTGATTGTTGTGAAATTTTTGGGATAACTTTATAATACAGTTATTATTATATAATTCGGTATACAAATTATAAAGTTAACAGTTGCAGAACTTTGGAGATCAAATTAGGTAGAAAAAAATTTAGGTGTTCTTTTCTGCATAGTTCTTTCCGCATAGAAAAACCAGGTTGTTGCGTAGGATTTAAAATCCACCTACGTAAAAAACAATTTTCAGTGAAGGAAGCTGAATGGAAAATAGTGCTTCAGACTTTGCCCCAATTGGGTTGTTATGGCTGTATAATAATATGGAGTCTGCCACGCCTCCTTCGGCCTATTTTTCAAACTATTCAAAGCTTAGCTTCAACAAGTTTGTTTCAGAATCGTTGCTTTAGAATCGTTTCAATATCGTCGTCCTTTCGACGAGACATAACTTTTAAGTCGAAATTCGTCTTTGCAGTGTTTTTGGCAATTTTGTGAGCTGTTGAAATTTTCACATTCGCGACATTTGCTGACTTTGTTTTGCACTCTGTTTAGGTCAGATTCATATGTAGATATATCTGTAAACATATATGGATATATTTATATATATCTTTATGTAGATATATATATTTCTATATGTAAATTTTTGTTGTTTATTGTTGACACGCGTTGATTTTCTGTCGTTGTTGTTCTTGCCCGGCATGATTCATCAATTATGAATGTACCACACGCTTGTAGGGTATATATATTTGTATTACATATCTATATATATATATGACATATATATATATATATATATATATATATGACACCTATCAGATATGACTTCCGTTACCTGAGACAATAGAAAAAATTCAACCTTCATTTCGCATGAGCGTAATTGAACCGT
>JBANCY010000539.1:0-28455 GCA_037040045.1 Phorticella flavipennis | reverse complement strand
ATGAGCGGGACTCGAACCTCGCACCTCTTGTTTGGCGGGACAGTGCGCTATCCACTGGACCACCGAGGCCCCTCAACATCATTCCCACTAAATTGGATTTAGATTTATCCATAACATGAATTGGATTCGAAACATATTCAATATTTATATCATAATACTGATATTGGATACAGTTTTATTTTCTAAGATTTTGTTTTACATAAATCTATATCGATATTGGATCAAACGAAGGTTGAAAAAGTTATTGTTGTCCATTTTTGTATAGTTTTTTGTACGGAATATAGTAAACTGTTATCAAGTTATTGCAATGAATGGATTGCACGTGCCTTAATTCAGAAAGAAATTCTATATCTCTGATAGAGAAAAACCAAGTGCAGAAAACACATGAAAATAATAAGATTTTCAAGAATGATGTTTCTGGTTTCTGGATGCATTGCCTAGAACCCTCGGCGATACTTACGTCTATGTCCAATTCTGCAAATCAAAGTTGACTTTAAGGTTATAAACTAAAGATATTGCAGATCTGTTTCGTGACTTCAACAGTTTAAGCTCTGCCAGCTGTTACTTCCGACTGCAGAACCCGCCTTGAGGCAGTAGATTATGGGTTGTCGTGACTACAAAAAACAGTCCAAAGTTTTATTTGGGTTTCTTAAAATGCGCACAGATTATGGTTCCTTGAGCTGAGCAAGCCGAGGCCTCAGCTGGAGGGCAGACAATTTTGTCCAAAGCAACGTGCCACAAAGTAAGTTGCGTCGCCTCTGGCTATAGTTAGTGTCTTCTGGCATGCCCCGCTTGCCGCTTGCCAACTGTTGCCGCAGGAAATCTCAGCACAGCCAACCGGGCGAACCGGGCCACCCGGTGACGCACCCACGGCAGGACGAGTCAAGCAGCGGCTGGACACGGCTCATGTGACCCACTCAAGCGGCTGTTGAGCAACAAAAATGTCATCGACTAATTGCGGCTGTGTGCAGCGTGTGGCACGGCTTGCTGTAATGGGGTTAAGCAACATTAAGCTCGGTGGCAAGTGGACAGACAGCTGGACACATGCAACACTTGCGGCACGTGAACTTGCAGACAGCTGACAGCTCCGGCAAAGATAAATAAGCAGCGACTCGGGCCGAAGGGCGCCTCTGCAGATTTCATGCTGGTTTACGGGGGGCTCAGCGAAAGGGACTTGAGAGGGGCAAGTGGGGTGTGTGTGTGTGTGCGGGTGTGCGTGTGTGGGGGGGGGGAGGGCTTATGACAACAACACGCGTGTCCAGTTCAGCAATTTTCCGTTGAAGCATTCATTGCAGTTGTTTGGTTTTTGTTTTTTTTTTTGGTATTTTTTGGTATTTTTTTTGGTATTTTTGCAAAAAAAATGAAAACATTTGTATGCAAACTTGCAAACTGGGCACCTCGTGTTTTGTTTGTTGACTTCCATTTCCCTGGCCATGGACCATGCCCACGTCCCGACGCCCATTTGTATTGCCATTGCCATTTCTAGTCGCCATTTCTATCTGGCCCCGGCCATAGCTCCAGAGCTCCAGTTGTACCCCAATATAGCAATACCCGTTATTGTCTGTCTGTCTGTCTGTCTGTCTGTCTGTCTGTCTGTCTGTCTGTCCGGTGTCTATTGGGCGGGTCGCATCGTTGTTGTGCTTGTGATTTGTGTGGCTTTCAAATTGCAAAATTCGCGGAAGCTGACATTTATTCAACATGCACAGGGTTGCCACCAGTTCCAGGAAAAGCTCTTGAAAGTTAGATAAGTTCCGATAGAAATAAGTGCAAATGGCAAATGTAACCATCGGGCTGGGGCTTAAATGGGGATTAAGTGCGGATTTACCTTTGTGTCAAAGTGTGTCATGCGTTAAAGACAGTGGACAGCTCGGGAGCTCGGGAAAACAAATTAATTGGGTCTTGTTTGTGTGTCTGTCCATCTGTGTGTTTATAAGGGAATTACCAAGTTTTTTAGCTTTAGAAACTTATAGAACTTCTGTTGGAACTGGCTGGAATGGGTCAGTCTGTCATACAGTCGGTAAAAAACTGAAATCTAGTGATCCAACAAATTTCAAAATAATCTATAAACACGAAAGATATGTAAAATATAGCTGGTATATAGCATATCACAAGTGAAATTCGCGTTTGCCCAATAATCTTATGTTTTACTACATATGTTCCTCAAGCTATCTGTATAATAACATTTTCTTTTCTTTTTATCTAGTGATTCGTCAAATTTCAAAATGATCATACAGCTGTCAAACAACTGAAAATGGCGTTTGCTCCATATAGTTTATATTTTTCGACACATTGTCCGTAAATTTTCTATATACCTCAATGTTTATTTTATCTCGTGATCCACCAAATATCAAAACAATCGGTCTATAAGCAAGACGGATATGCCTAGTATAGCTGTTTCATAATTGAAAGCCGTATTCTATCCATATATCTTATGTTTTTCACCATATTGTCTTCAAATTATTCATATACTTCAATTTGTCTTTTATCTTATGATTCAACAAATTTCCAAAGCATATATCAACAAGCATAAAAGATAGGCTTACTCTTTTCATAGAATAATTGTCGTGCTAAGGCATGAGCGACATAATGAAACAAGGGCTGGTTGTCTATAAATATTCAAAATAGGATTACAAACACTGGTTCCTCATTGCTTCCTCAATAACTTCACCGGTTGTTAAAAGTGTACATTGAGGGAAGTTCATTTGAGATTTTGGAGAAAATTGAAGTGGATTATATTTTTGAGGTTAGGGGCCTCGGTGGTCCAGTGGATAGCGCACTGTCCCGCCAAACAAGAGGTGCGAGTTCGAGTCCCGCTCATGTCAATAGCCACGACCCTCCTAGAAAAACTAGGTTGTGGCTTAGGAATTGAAATCCACCCACATAAAAATGTTCTTCAGTGAAGGAAGCAGAAATTGAGGAAAATAGAGCTTCAGGTTTTGACCCGAAAGGGTTGTTATGGCCATATAATAATAATATGTTTGAGGTTATAATGAAAAATTATGAAAAATTTTAAAGACTGTCTATAAATATTCAAATTATCTAATAAAGCTTTGAACATTTTCAGTTAGGTTTCTGAAATCCGATGAAACTTAAAAAAATGTTGTTTAACCTATATAAAGTAAAAGTGAAAATATGCACTTTTTCGAAACTAAAACTTTCATCCAAAGAGTTTGTTTTTCTGGTCATTTTTTTCAAAAGTCTTTCGTTTATAGGCCAATAGATATTTGGATATAAAATATAATTTTCAATAAATAAAAAAAAATCGTGTTTTAGGCAACTCTGCGCCAGGTAGTTGTGGCAACCTGGCGGAGGCGGTGGATTGTAGGTGGCAGGTGGCAGGTGGCAGGTGGCAGGCGGCAGGCGGAGGCGGCAGGTGGCGAATAACTCTATTGTATGGGCTTGGCCTACATCGTGCGGCATAGCGGCAGCTAGATCTACATATATATTACCATATATCCCAGAGGCCAGAGTTGCCACCATATGCAGCTCAGCCCAGCCCAGCCTCCGTCTCTGCTTGCCGCCATCTGCATATGTATGCAGTTTGCGTGCCACGCTGCAGGCAACGCCGGGCGGCGGGTGGGCGGTGTGGCATGGGTTGTTGCTTCGAGTGTTTTAGGCTGTGCGGTGGTCGGGTGGATTCGGGTGGTTTGCTTTGGATGGGTTCGTTGGGTCTGTGGGCGGCTTTTGGGTTTTGATGGCATTGACACCTACAACTCGCTGCGAATGTTGCTGTGTTGCTTATCGAGCGCTGAAATTGCGATTTGTTGCCGTTGTTGTTGTTGCTGGTGTTGTTGTTGCTGGTGCTGTTGTTGCTGGTGTTGTTGTCGCATAATTTAACTTATGCAGAGAGGAGCAACCAGTGTGCAGCCGGTTGTGGATATATATGTATCTCCTCCTATCTATGCGGTGATTGCCATAAAGCAAGCGCATATGCTGGGAATTGTTTGTGCGTGATGGAATGGATAAGAGATGAGAATTTCAGATGCGAAATGAGAGTCAAGTCGACTAAGGATGGGCTCGGATGAGATCTGCATGAAAATGCAGACATCTCTCTGTGTGTGTATTTGTATATCCATCTGTAACTGCAGCTGTCTGTCTGTATACAGGGTATGTACAGGGTGTGTACGGGGTGTGTGTGTGTGTGGTTACATCGTTAGTTTGTTAGTTGAAGGTTATGCAATGTTTAGATTCAAAGCGAATGCCAAGCCCATAATGGTCGGCTTCATGTGGCTCATTGATATTGATGTGTGCATCCTCCGCCCTGCCCCCACCTGCCCCCACCTGCCACCATCGACCCCCCTCTGTGGCACTTGTGCACTGTGTGCACTTGCTTTGGATATGTCTATTAAGCAAACCTGTGAAGCAGCATCAGATTGATGCATAGTTAGATTGATAGATTGACTTCACATTAGCCATGCAAAACTGTTGCCCGACCCACGCGTTGTCGGAAATTTTCTCTTCAATTTTATTAACAGCATCGTCAGAGCTTAAACTGCTTGGGAATTATACAAGAAAATCATGGAAAAATTGGTATTTTTAATATATTAAAGGGCAAAAACTCTGTCAGCAGATTTTATGACTTGATATTTAGCTGTTTAGGTAAAGTGTGTGCAAGATGGGTGTTACCTTTGCCCCATGAAATATGAAGTAATGAAGTTGGGGGCTCTGGCATAACCCTAAAGGAAAAGAGTGCTTCAGGCTGTCACCCGTTGGGGTTATTATTGGCATATACTGATAATACTATTAATAAATAATATATAAAATATTTTTTAATTTCCTTTTCTCTAAAATTTCCCGATTTTACCTAGATAGCAATAATACATCCCACTGCTACTTGGGAGACCGTGTAGATCTAGAACTAGAGGTCAACGGTAAAAAAGAAACGATTTTTGGCATTGATAAGTGGGATTATGATAATCCCAAACCTCGGGCATAGTATGGATAGGCTGGCCATGCTTCATCATCAACGGATAGCCGAATATCCATAGCTCGAAACCTATGGTACAAACTGGATGTGGTGTATTATGAGCTACTGAAATCGAACGAGACTACCACAAGAGAGGATATACTGACGTCAATTAATGCATATGAACCGATCATTGCAAGAAAAACGTCCGAAATTTTCGGATAGACACAACAAAGCAATTTTACAGTACGACAACGCTCGACCACACGTTAGTCGGATTGTTAAGACTTATTTGGAAACATTTCGTTGATAAGTCCCACCCCACCCGCCATATAGTTAAGTAGTAATAGTCCAATGTGGGTTAAAAAACGCAGGAACTTCTTTATACCTCTAAAATAATAAGCTGTCGTCATTTCTTATATACAATATTTCCTAAAAATGATATACGAACTTTGAATAGATTATGAAATCTTAAATTTAATTTATTATCTCTCAATTCTTGTACATTTCGATTCTTAAAACACACACAGAAATTAAACAACTTGCTTCAAGAACAGAAAAAAAATAATACACATAAATCAACAGAGCAAATTCCATCTAAAATGAAAATGATTTCATTCTAAGCCAATTTGAGCTTTAAATTATAAAATATCTGTAGAAATATAAATATGTATATGGAGTACACATGGAAAACAATTTGTAATGCGCTTGAGAGATTCGTAATGCTTTAAGCTCCTTGAATTATTGAATTGATTCGAGGCTAAGCCCAGCTAAGCCTAGGCCAGGCTAGTCAAGTCGTCGGGGCATGGCTTAAACCATTTGTGAATTTTAAGCATAAATCATAATATTTTGTGACTGCAAAACGAATATTTGTGTGATTTCAACGTCGCATAATGTGAATTAGTGCGGAAATTATTTGATATTGCCGGGCCTCTGATTGAAATATAAATTATATATATATATATATATACATATATGTTGCATACAACACGATTCTATCAATAAACACACACATACACACACGCACACAAGGATAACGTGCAGGCTTTTACTTCACTATAAATTCTCCTTCACAACATTTTCATTTTTATACCCTGATCCCAATTGAAAATTGGTATGAAGGGTATAATAAGTTTGTGCAAATGTATGTAGCAGGCAGAAGGAGGCGTGCCACATCCCATAAAGTATATATATTCTGGATCAGTGTCAAAAGACGAGTCGATTTAGGCTGTCAGTCTGTCTGTCTGTTCGTTGGAATGCGTCGATCTCAGAGACTACAAGAGTTAGGGCGTTCAAACTTCCCAGGAAGATCCGTATATACCATTCGCAGATGAAGTTTTTTGATACACCCCTACATTTTGCCCGAAAGTGACGAAATATGCATAGCTGTCTTATGTGTATACCCAAAATTACTATGCAGAAAATGGCATACAACATTTTTTTCCATCCCAATTTGGTCCCCCCCTAAACTAAATAAGTTCTTATAATTACAATAATCTTTAGCATAATGATTTGAATTTCAGATAATGTATTAATGACTGTGTCAGCAACTTATCCCCAAAATTTTAGAAGGATCAGATCAGAAATACCGAAGTTATAAGACACAGAAGTGGCCAAAAACGGCAAAAAATGAAGGGACACCGCAAATTAAAAAAAAGCATTGATAGCAGGTGTGATTTTTTGATTTGGAACAAGATTTTCAACACACGTATTTTGGAATGTATTTCAAATTTTTACTATAAGTTTGAAGTGGATTGGATAATAAACACAGAAGTTATTTGCAAAATATGGTAAAATGTCTCACATGGAGAGGTCGGCTGACGCAGCGCCGACTTAAGCACTGCATGACGGTAAAAGTGGGTCTGTGTGCACCGTTGGGACCAGGGTAGTTCGTAGTCGAGCTCACTCGACTAGAGCTTTCTTACTTGTTATTTTTATTTATTTTTATTTTTATTTTTATATATATTTTTTTTGCATTGCCAAATCCAATTTGCTGCCATTTCGCATGGCGCCGCAGCATTTTCTCCATGCACAAATGGAGCTATGCACCTACGTCGCCTGCGTTCCCCACGCCCCCCCCCCCTTTTTTTTTGCACCTTTAGTCTCCCCCCTGGTGCAGGGTTTGCCCTTTTGGAGCGTGCCACCCGCTGCCGCTGCCCGCTTTGCCATCTCAAGCCCCAAAACCCAATCAGAATCGCATTCCCAATCCAAATGCAAATTGGCCGCAGGCATTCAACCAAACGTTGTGTCTGTGTGTGTCTGCGTGTGTCTGTGTGTGTGTGTATCTATGTGTGTGTGTGTGTTGCAACATGCATCTAGAATTGATTAAACAAATATTTGCCATTGAGCCATAGCAGCTAGCGGCCATTTTTTGTTGTTGTGCTTGTTTCTGCCATTTTGTATATACATATATATATATATATATATCAATTTTTTTCTTTTTGATTCGGAACAAATCCTTGCAATTACCGTAATGCCAGCGGCCTTGAAAACTAACATGGCGCTGTGGCACAGTGGGGCATGTGGCATGGGGCATGTGGCATGGGGCATGCGGCATGGCGGGCAGCTGCTGCGTTGGAGCCTACTGTGATGGGTCTCTGTGTGAAATTATTGTTGCATATATGAATTTTGATGATGCTCCCGTTGTTGTTGTTGTTGTTGCATGGACAGTTGGCCACTGTTGCAAGTGTTGTGTTGTCTGTGCCACATCCTTGTGGCATGGCCTCTGTGTCCTGGTTTCCATTTCGAGAGCGTGCAGCATGTTAATAAATTGCTGTGTAGTTAACTTCACTATGCTGACCGTCCCTCGGTCCGTCTGCCTGTCCGCCTGTCCGTCCACCCGTCTGTCCGCCTGTCGGTGGTCCATCTGCCTGCATTGTTGCTGCCCAGCAGCTTGCCCTGGCTGGGGGTGACACACTTAATTTCGGGTGCTACATTGCGTCGTGGCGACTCATGAATTTACTTCATCAACGCATATCCCTGCGGGACTGCAACTAGAACTGGGTCTCGGACTGGCACTGGCACTGGGGCAGGCACTGGGCAGGCACTGGGACTCTGACTAGGACTAGCACCATGTGGCTATGGTTGTGGCTGGCTGCCACCGGACGTTATCCATGGTGATAAACTTTTGTATTTATGCGAGGGATGCGGCATACGGACCCTACCGGGTAGGCGGACAAATTCAACTTTTCAAAATGCCACTGCTTTGGGCTGGCGTCCAACGTGGCCAGTGGGCGCCCAACGTAAGTCATTGGTGTGGTTAATGCTGGGCGATGGCCTCCAACGTTAGGCGGTAGGCGGTAGGCGGTCAGTGTGCTCTATTGATGCTCTAAGGTGTTTTGGTAACTCTGTTAGCAGCTGACGACTAGTGTGTTGCCATGGCGCCCAACGTGGGTGGCTGACGTCAGGAGTGCGAGTAGTGAACTGATGCCTGTTGCTAGGAGTTGCTGGTTGGGAAATTTGGTCAATTGACTCGTCTTGTGGCCATCACAAAGGCAGGGCTTTTGAGACACAAGGATAATGTTTATTCTCAACAAAGAGCAAAATTTGAGGTTATGGCGCCCAACGTGAGCTATTAGCAATCAAGCTTAAGCTCTCAGCTGAGCCCTACGTTGAGTCCAAACAAAGACTTAGGCGCTTTGAAGGGGCTCTGGGTACAGGACCTTGAACAATGGCGCCCAACGTTGGCCGGTATTAAGTCCAGTGTAGTGTGTGGCGTAAATCAATCAAAATACACAAGATCTGGGTAAAAATTAAGCTAATTCGAGTTTAGAAGATTGTGCAGTATTCGAGGCTAATTTTTACTTAAATGATGCGATATTGGCTTCAAAAGTAGGTCGAAAAGTGCTCTTCCGCTCGCTAAAGAACCCATGTGCTTTGCGTATATGAAAAGATCTATCCAAATCAATTGGTGAAAAGCCTTCTGAGAACTGCACGTATTAACGGAATATGGGTGAGAACAAGGCTGAAGAAATTTCACTTTTACAGACCTATTAAATAGCTAATATAACCTCCCCTTTCTTTAATCACTCATTTAATTGTCTAGGTTAAAATATGGGGAAATATATTATATTGAAATTCAGCTATCAATAGAAGAATATATTTAGAAATTTAAAGCGCGCGAAATTCATTTAGTCATCTGCTGCCTGAAAATTTGAATGATGTATATTTTCCTTGTTTATGTGCCGATTGCTTTCAAATTTGCTGGAATATTACATAATGGATAAATTTAACTATATGATAGATTAAGATAAATTAGCTAAAGAAATATAGGAGTTAATGTCATTTTCAGCTATATGGCTATATGATATAAAGAGATGATATGGCTTATTACGACAAATATTACTCTTGAAAGCAAGTCCAGGCAGAGTGTGCAATGTTGCAACATCAAGAGGCACATGTTTGTAGAGAGAATGAGCAGAGATTTGGAAGGAGTTAGGGTGTTGGGCTTGAAGTTGTGACATTGTCTCGTCTTTTAAGAGTGAATGGAATTAATGCAGGGCCTAGAATTTGACAGCGACAAGAAACCGCAAAAAAATGGAGTCAAAACGGTAGGACGAAGAGGAAGAAGAAGAAGTATTAGGCCTACAAATGAATATGAAGTGCAGCGCCAGAAATTGGTTGGAGAAGCTGGCAGTGGGCAAACTAGTTGCAAAGGGGCAAACAACGGTTGCACAACGGTTGGCGGTGTGTTGCGTGGGCTGTGGGTGGAGATTGCGGGGCTGTGGGGACTGGTAGGATGCGTGTGGCACGTTAATAAAATGAATGCCTCGCGCTGTCAGCTACATGCCGGTGGTGGCCGACCGACCATTGGATGGCAGCCGGCCAGGCTGTAGGCACATTTTCCATTTCTCCATTTCCCCATTTCCCCATTTCCCCGTTTACAATTTTCCTATTTTCCCACTTTTACCATTTTACCATTTCTAGCAGCTGTCCTTGCGCTTTTTATACACATTTTTTTCTGGTTCTTTTGGTCTTTTTGTTGTGGCGGCTCAGGCTCTTTGTTGTAGCCCAAATGATGATGAATGGCGCCTGAACTGCAACGGGGAACGGAAAAGGGGAAACGGAACTGGACGTGCGTCTGGGACTCGCACAGGCACTGGGCACTGGGCACTGGGACTGGGAATGATCACTGGCCCTCGGGCAACTGTTGCAACTTCTGCCTTGGCCTGGTAATGACAACAACACTGCAGACTCAAAGCGCAGAGCAGCCGGAAGCTCAGATACCCTAGAAAAAACAAGGCGGCAAACTTGGCAGACAGCTGTGCTTCATCCACTGGAAGTTGCCAAATATGTTTATAAGCATTTTTTTTTTTTGATATGCTTTCATATACCCTGTAAATGATCTTATCTTATTTCATTTCTTGCCGCGCGTCATGAAAAATGGCAGTTTTGCAATTTTTGGCCCACGCGGTTGATGCAAAGGCTGTTGCCACGCCCACACCCAGTTGTTGCTGCGTTGCCATCAAATTGAAAAATATGTCAGTGCTTCAATTTGGCGTGTGTTTTGTACTCTTTTTCATCCCCCCCCCCACATTTTCCTCCGCCATTTCTATTTTTTTTTGCCATTTTGTTGCCATATTTCTTGCCTCGGCTCGAAGAGTGGCTCGGTGCTTGGCCCTGTTGTCGTTGCCCTCTCTCCGGCTCGTTATATGCCTGCGTTTTGCTTTTAAGGTTAACTAGAAATTGGAAAATTGCACTTAACATTGGCAACAACGACAACAACAACAACAACAACAACAACAACGGCAGAGAATGACATTTACTAGGGCCAAACGTGCCAAAGATGCGAACTGCTAAAATTGCAAGCGGCATCTTTCATGGCATTCACACGTCTCTCTGGTGTTGACAATGATGACAACAACAACGACAACAACAACAACAACGACAACGACAACACCAACAACAACAACAACAACAACAACAACAACGACAACGACAACGACAACAACAACAACAACAACAACAACAACAACAACAACAACAACAACAACAGATGCCAACAATTGATAACGAATGTCCAAAATGGCCAGTGACAGTTGTTAGAAACAACAACAACAACAGCACCACCAACAACAACACCACCAACAACAACAACAACACCAACAACAACAATTGTAACTGAAACTGAAACTGTTTGACAGCAACACACGGCAACATTTTTACACTGGGCTCCATTCCGATTGCAACTGACATTAACTTGGCTCAACAGAAGCACCACCAACACCACCCAACACCACCCAACACCACCACCCCCACTGGGCACAGTCCCAACATCATGCAGAAATGTTGCAGCTGATATAGGTGCAAAAAGTACAGTTTCCGTTCCCCGAAATATGCATCAAACAGTCCGAATGTCAGATACATTTATCTGCTTCGGACACTCGCATATCCTTTTCCTCTTTGGGAAAATTAACAACTTCTATATGCCAAAAACATATATATAGACCAAATTTCATATTCCATTTGGATTTGAATCCTTTTGTATTATTTAATAACAAAAATCCCTTTTTTTTGCTGTTGATTGGAAATGTTTAGAAATTTTATCTAATTTTAAGTCGAATCAAATACATGGGTCATAGATAAATCTATAAACTGTTTAGTGGAAATATCGGGACCAACAATGATGTTTATAATCATAGACAACATTACTAAAGGGCAAAGATGGCGAGGGACATTCTGAAGCTATCATCGATTGCTCGGATTCGTTTCGGGTCACAGCCTGAAGCACCTTTTCTCCTCTATTTCTGCTTCCTTCACTGAAGAACTTTTTTTACGTGGGTGTATTTCAAATCCTACGCCACAACCTAGGTTTTCTAGGAGAGTCAAGCCTATTCACATAAGCGGGACTCGAACTCGCACCTCTTGTTTGGCGGGACAGTGCGCTATCCACTGGTCCACCGAGGCCCCCCCCTCACAACTAAGGGTCAAAAAAAGGGCGGTACATTCTGAACTTGTCATCGACTGCTCGAATTTGGATGGTGATTCCATTTTGGGTTCTTCGTTAAGAGCATATTTTCGCACTATGGGGCACGATTTCTCAGCCAATTTAGCGGCTATATCGTGGACAGTCAAATGTTTGGTCTTGCCCTTTCCTTGAAGAGGCGAAGCTCCTTCCAAGGCAAGCTTCATAGGAAATATTGTAGTCGGACTAATATCTTCAACATCATAAGCATAATGTCGAACCTTCTTGCAACTAAGTTCGGACTGCATTAACTTTTGCCATATCTCGCACATTCATTTGGAAGGCAGTTTTTGAAATTTCTTCTGGATCTTCGTTACCGTGGGTGGATTTCAAATCCTACACCATAACCTAGTATTTTTAGGAGGAACTTGAGTTGGACTCGAACCCACGCCTCTGGTTTGGCGGTACAGTGCATTATCTGGCCAACCGAGGCTCCCAAATTGAATATATAACAAACACTTAAAGTCCACTTAAGCCAAATTCTACAATATTTTAAAGCAACCCTCGCACAGTTACGAACAAGCTGAAAGCTTGAAGTTTCCCGTTTAAAGCCAAAACTAGGAAAAACCTTGATGGGTTTTCAATTTCCAATTATTTAAAATTATAAACTGAAAGTCTCCTTTTGACGAGCTGCAAATCCTATTTGGTTTTCAGTTTCGTCTTAAAGTGCGCTGAAATTTCACTTGAGCAACGAGCACCGAGCACCGAGCAAGGAGCCAGGAGCACGGACCAAGGAGCACAGTCCAAGGAGCAAGCAGCTCGGCAGAAGCATAACAATTTTGCAATCCTTTTGCTGAGCTGCTGTAAATCGTTGCAATTGAGCGTTGCAACTGAGTACGGCTTTATTATGGCGGCACTGGCCGGAGGAGCAGGGGTAACCGGCGGAGGATATGGATGTGCTCCAGCTCGACAGAGGCTCGCCGTGCTCATTCTCATGCTCATTCTCGCATCGTTAGTGCGGTGGATGTTGTTTTGGGTGCTTAAAGCGAGTTGGCAGCACCGTTTGTCTTTGGCTGTCCGGGTTGCTCCGTAAGCCAAATCGATGAAGTCGATGAAGAAGTCTCGTTGCCTTCATTTGCTCTAATTTGGCAGCCATCGACGTGCTGAGCGCTGGAAGTATGCAGCAGTCGAGGATTAGGAATGACTTTTGTGAAAAAGCCAGACGGAGAAAATTGTTTGGCCAACAGTAGGATGAGGTAGGATGAGGGCGCTGCAACCGAACAGAGTCTGTGACTGTGACGGTGGGCGGGGGCGGAGGCGGGGGCGTGGCATGGCATAGCTGGTTGCAAATGGTAACTCGACCTATGCCGAGTGCCATTGAGAAGTTTCAAGCGCTGACTGCGAGCCGAGCAAAAGTTGGCTGCAGAGTTGCACTTGGGCCAAGTGGCGGGCGCGCCCATAAAACAAACAACCTCCAACACACACACACATACACACACACATACAGGTGTATCTGTGTGTGTGTGTGTGTGTGTGTGTGTGTGTGGGAGTGGGAGTGGGAGTGGAGGGCAGAGCAGACAGCATCATTGTCGTTAGCAAATATATGGCCAAAGCGGATCAAAGAGCATTCCGCTGCAGCTGCTGCAAAATAATTGCTGTCTACAGGACTTTTAGCTGGCGCCGGCTGCATAATTTCTTCCCGAGTTCTTCCCGAGTTCCTCCAACTTGCAACTTGCCACTGCACCTGTTACTTGCCACAGGACAAAAATCAAGCTCCAGACTCGCTGTAAAAAATTTGTAAGCAGGCTCAAGTTTTGAACAAATTCACTGGGTGCTCCATAAGTATTTTCTTATAGTCAGCATCAATATTTTAATGCGCATCTCCGCTTTGACCTCGGGCACATCCTTGCCAGCAGCCGCTGCCCGGGCCCGGGCCCGGGGACTCAGCTGATGCTCTTATTGTCGCTGCTGCTGCGGATGCCATTGCTCTTGCTGACCCTTTCCTTCGTTTGGCATACTGCTCTAAGCCTCCTTAATGTCATTTGTCATCTTTTGGCCAGTTCCTGCCCATACTGCCCATCCTGCCCATCCTGCCCAGCCCGGCGGCCACCACGCTCGCCTGTTTGCCATTATGCAAATATTATTTTGTCCCAGCACCGAGTTGAGCCCTATAAAGACCCAGACCAAGACAATAAAACCAGGAAAAAGCAAAAACTGTGTAAAAACTAGGAAAAACAACTAGATTTTTACTTTTTTTCTGGGTACTTGACAAGCCGAACTGGCCATACCCTTCCTCACTTGTTCGAAATAAATAGCCAACTATTTGTTGTTTTGTGTTTGTCTTCAACGAGTTTTAGATTAATTTGATCACTCAAATCATGTGGCAGGCAGTGTGCTGCCCCTTGCCACAGCCCCTAGGGAAGAGGCAGAGAAATTTATTGAAGTCGAACTTTTATCGGCAAACAAAGAAGTCGATTGTCGATGCAGCTAAATGTTTAAGCAGCGCTTGGGGCGGAGGAGTGGGAGTGGGAGTGAGTGGAGTGACTGCTGCAGCAAATCCTGTCAAAGGTTTGGCTAGAGTTGTGCCAACTTTGGAGCAACTCCGTCCCTGGGCCAGCGAGGAGAGCCAAGGACTCAGTGCTCAGCTCAAGCAACCGGGCAAATCCGTTGAGTGTTTGACTTGTTTGAGTTGCATGCAACTCAGGCGATGGCTCAAGAACTGAGCTACTGAATGCGAAATGAGTATGCTATTTGTGCACGACTAGCAGTTACCCTAAGTTTACAGATATTTGCTTAAGGCGTGCTAAAAGTTAAGGATTTTGCCATGAATTTAATACAAATTGTGTGTTGTTATATCAATCAAGCATCAATCAAGAGCAAATTGAGCTTTGCTTTCAGCTACCAAAGTCTACTCAAGCCATGTGACTTCAATTGCCCACATCTGCCACGCCCACTACATGCCTACAATTGCTCAAAATCCCACAAATTGCTTAGAAAACATAAAGAAGTTACCACATTTTCACCATAAATTATCCATCCATTTTCCAACTGCTTCATTTTGGTGACATTTCCGCTCAGATTTTTCGCGCAGTGCATTGCCCCGGCAACAGTTAGTTAGCAGATAATTCACATGTGTGTGTGTGTGTGTGTTTGTGTTTGTGTCTGCATTTTCCCGCACCTCCTCCTACCCCCTGCCGCCTGCCGTCGGCCGCCTTCTGCCTCATGTGGCACAGCGTCAATGTGGCAGCC
The DNA here is from genome assembly GCA_037040045.1 of Phorticella flavipennis. NCBI lineage: Eukaryota > Metazoa > Arthropoda > Insecta > Diptera > Drosophilidae > Phorticella > Phorticella flavipennis. The sequence goes on along the minus strand of JBANCY010000539.1, from coordinate 13,396 downwards.
ACTGTCTGCGGCATTCAACTGTTTTGCAGACAATTAGTTTCGTAAGCAGTCTTCCGATTCCTTTTGAAGTTAAGTCTCAGTTTTGTCAGCGGCCTTTTCAATTTTAGCTGCTTTTTCCCATTTTCCCATTTCCTTCTTTTGTTTTCCTTCATCCTGCACAGTGGCCGAACACAGACACTTTTCACAGGCGGCTTAAATGTAGACAAACATTTTCATACCCTGCAAATTGTGGCAAGTCTGTGTCTGACATGTCACTTAATCCGGTTGGAACAATTGCCTATTCTGGCTTGGGTTATACTTTATAGCTGGTCTGGGGTTGCCCTTGGCAATCTTTAAGTCGTTAAGGACTCGAAACTCCGTGTAAATATTATATACAACAAATACTTAGCTCATCTTTAACCCAGATAAATTAAAAGGAAGTTATATTTTCGGGCACGTTTTCTTAAAGGAAAAAAGCGAAGGTTCTAGCTTTTTTTTAGGATTAATCCAGTTTCCTTTTAGAACCCGAAATGTTCCAAAGAAATCCCGAAAATCTAGAATTTTAAGAGATAATAACAAAAATAAACTTTTTAAGGACTTGAAATCTTCGAATCCTTTTGTTCAAATAATGAAAGTGTTAGTATGGAGTAATCCATACTGAAGTATCATTCATTAAAATAGGTCAAGGAGGCTTTGTTCGAAAATTTGAAACGTAAAATCGTAAAAATTATATTTGATAAAATCAGCTTCGAAATGTGAGGTTCGCTCCATTTATGGAAATGTTGACTGAAATGTTAGGTTATCAAATTTGCATCCAATTTGACTATGAACAATTAAATTTAAATAACTCACTAATTAATCGTTTAAAAAATGGTCACCCTGTTGTACATAGTGTTCCACATGCGTGACACGCGTGAGTGTCAAAGTGCTAGAGTAAATCATAAAAGCAGAGAATAGGTAGAATAGTTAAGAAATGGTGAAACTATGTCCGGTTTTAAAAACAGAACAGCTTATTATTATTATATGACTATAACAACTCTATCGAATCATGGCCTGAAGCACTATTTTTCTGCCTTTCGGCTTCTTTCACTGAAGAACTAATCCTACGCAGCAACCTAGTTTTTCTAGGGGGTGCCTATTGACATGAGCGGGACTCGAACTTGCACCTCTTGTTTGGCGGGACAGTGCATGGTCCACCGAGGCCCCCTGATCAGAACAGTTTGTCGAGAAATTATCTTAAACAGAGCTTTAGGTATATAGTATATCTTTTGACTTGAACTTGAAACACTCTAAAAGGCAGGATATATTTGCATAATTTTTGTCAACCTAAAATTGAGCCCGAAACTATGAATTACTGAAATCATGTCCAAAGGGAAATTGAAGTGAAATTCTTATATATAAATAGAAGTTAGGAACCAAGTTTTGTTTTGTATTAACCGTATAGGGTATCTTGGGGGCCTCGGTAGATCAGTGGATAGCACACTGTACCGCCAAACATGAGGTGCGAGTTCGACCATGTTGATAAGCCTGACCCTCCTAGAAAAAAAAGGTTGTGGCGTAGGATTTGAAATCCAACGATATAAAAAAAAAAATATGTTCAGTGAAGGAAGCAGAAATAAAGGCAATAAGTGCTTCATGCTTTGATTCAATATGCTTGTTATGGCCATATAATAATAGTATAGGGTATCTTGTTAAGTTCCTCATTAATTTTCTCTTTGTTTTCCAACATCATCGAGTTGACTTATCAACTTGTATTGCACAACTGCTGACACTTGCACACACACACACACACACACACACACACACACACACACACACATGCACAACACATAAAGATACATTTAGAGGAACTTTTTGGCGCCGGTCTGAAACAATGAAAGGAAATTGATTCGCAACTCCTTTACGGAAAAATGTCGAAAATGAATCGAAATGAAATGGAACGTGACCAAATTTGGCCACATGTCAATATGCTAATGATGATGTGGATGTGGATGTGGATGTGGATGATGTGACTGCCACAGTCTGTCTATCTGACTGCCACTGTCCGTCTATATGTCTGTCTCTATCCTGTTCAACTCGCCACCTCCTTGACTGTGCTCACAGCTTGCCTCTCCTCGTCATTTTAATGCTGTTCAGCAGTCGATTGCTTGTACGTATATTGGGTATTTTGTTGATTGTTTTTTGGTCTATCTACCCCCCCACCCCCCCCTCTCTCTCTCTCTCTCTCTGTGTCTATCTATCCTCTATCGGTCTCTGTCTTTCTCGTTATGTGCCTCCATTGCTTGCCCCCGCCAGGCTTGCCAGCTCTAGCCCTTGTCGTCCCAACACTTGCCGCTGCTTCTAAAGGCTTTAAATAGCCATTGCCGGACATTTTGCAAGAGTTGCCACATTTGGTGGCAAGTGCAACAAAATTGACGAGCGTTGATGCCGGGCTCTTTGCCATGTTGTGTAATTGGCGGCCGAAACGAATTGAAACGGGAAATGGCAAATAAATTGAATGAAACGTGCCACACACAGAGCTGCCGCAGCCAGTGCCAGTGCCGGAGCCAGTGCCAGCGGGGCCTTTGGTCAGCCAGCGGAAAGGTATCTAACTGGGTGTGTGTGTGTGTGTGTGCGTGTGAGTGCTGTTGACCGCAAAGTGACGTTTCCGTTTCCGTATCCGTGACGCGTGCGTTCAACTGCAGTTATCTCTAGCGCTATCTCCATTGCACACACTCTGCTCGTCTCTCCGTGTTAAATATTTGACTTAAAATGTGACAGGGCAAAAAAAGGGGGCGGCAGAGGAGGAGGCGGGGTCGGTGCAAATAACAAAATGTGGCACATCAAAGCCTACCCGGCTACCGTACAGCAACTGCCACCTGACAAGAATCGACACCAACAACCAACAACGCCAAACGTTTGCCCCACAGTTTTCCACGGCGTTTCCCGCAGCGTTTCCCACAGCTGGCCCTGATGCCCTCAGCGCATGCAACAAAATGAAATGCAATGAAAATGGTAAAGCTTTATGTGCCTTTTGCCTACGAAATCCGACTACAACACGGGATGCCGCAACTGTGTAAAGCACCAGCAGGACGAAACAGGAGGAAGCAGTACAAGGGAGCAGCAGGAGCAGGAGCAGCAGCAGCAGCAGACGGATGAGCTGGATCAGAAGCATGTGGTCAGCTGTTGGCTTCGCTCTGCTTTGTTTTGCTGACACGCAGCTGGCTCTTTGGTCAGCAGAAACAATGCTCAGTTGTTAAAAGGAAACAATATAACCGATTCTTAAATACCAGGATTCTCCCGATTCTTCTTCTTCTCCTCATTCTCCTTCTCCTCCTCATTCTTAACACGCTCAAAGCCGGAGCTCTTTTGCCAATTACAATGCGAGATAAATTTTAATACTACTTTCATAGTCTGTGCGTATTTACTGAGGTTTCTCAGCCAACTCTTTTTATCGGCTAATTAACAGTTCAGCCCACTGTGCACTGTGGCGAAATATGAATAATTTTGCAATATAAATTCGATTGTTTAAGGGTTGCCTAAATAAAGCGTTAGCGTCCTCCGTGGACTAGTGGATTACGCACTGTCCCGCCTATTAAGAGGTGCGAGTTCGAATCCCTCTCATGTCAATAGGCTGGTGTCCCAGGTCGTTTGCCATCGATCGGAAAAGATGGTCATCTGAAGGAGTAATGCATGGGGTATACGCTTCCCAACGAAGTGTTTCCAAGTAAGTTTTAACGATCCGACTAACATGTGGTCGAGCGTTGTCTTGCTGCAAAATTACTTTGTCATGTCTATCCGAAAATTGCTGATGATTTTCGGTATATCTCCCCCGTGATAACCTCGTTCGGTTTCAGCAGCTCATAATACATCACACCCAGCTGGGCCCACAATATACACAGCATAAGTTTTGAGCTATGGACTGGTCCGTCTGGCCCGGAGATGATGAGGCATGGACGGGGTATACGATGGCCCGTCACAATTTTATGCAAAAAACTCAAACTTAAAATTCAGTAAAATCAGAGATACTGAGAAATCCCAATTTTAACACTCCAAAATGCCAGTGTTGCCAGATGAAACTGTTATCCAAGCTCCACGAACTTATTTTTACCCCCAATCTTATTATAGCTTGAGCTTGAGTCTGATTGAGCCGCATGATACTAACAGAGCTTGTCTGCCTATACGGCTTTAGCACATTGAATCATACCATTTTCCAGAGAATTTCAGAGAAGTCCAAGCCTGACAGAGTCGAAAAATGTCAATCACTGAAAATCCCTTAGCAAAGTTTTTCGCCAATTAAAGCCTGAAGTTCTCTTCATATGTGGGATTATAAAACCACTCGAAAAAGAGTGAAAAAGAGAATCATAATGAATTTTCAGGTGAAATGTGCAAAGACTTCAAACTGTAGAGTCCTGTCATACATTTTCATAAGTGTATATATCTTCTCATTTCTCTGGCATACAAAAAAAAAAAAAGAAGAAAACATTAAGCTCCATTTAGCATATTTTGTTCGACAGGGATACATATGTATATGTATGTTATGTAGCTGAAGCCCTTAATTCCATTGGTATCTTTTGAGGATATTGTTCGCATTAATATCTAGCCATTTTTTTTCTTTCCGCCCCTCAAACCCTCTTTTTTATACCCTGATCCCAATTGAAAATTGGTATGAAGGGTATATTAAGCTTGCGCAAATGTATGTAACAGGCAGAAGGTGGCGTGGCAGACCCCATAAAGTATATATATTCTTGATCAGTGTCAATAGGAGTCGATTTAGCCCTGTCCGTCCGTCTGTACGTCCGTGTGAACGCATTGATTTTCGAGATTATAAGAGCTAGAGACTTGAAACTCGGCATTAAGGTCTATGTGTACAATACACATATCAAGCGGTGAGATGATACCACGTCCCCTTCGCCCGATAATCGATAAATTCATTTAATTTGCAATAAATTGGCCATAGCTTAGGCATTTATAGAGCTATCGGCTCCATATTTGGTATATGGGGTCATAAATGCAAAATGCAGAATGGGGTTTCCCAAAATTTTGATACACCTTGTCCCGGAAAGTGATGAAATGTGTATAGCAGCCGCAAATTTTATGCAAGAGTCGTTAAATTTAATATATAGGTACCCAAAATTACTATGAAGAAAGTGGCATCCAAATTTTTTTTTTCCATCCTATAATGGTCTCCCTTAAATTTAATAAGTACTCATAATTTCTACAAAAGTTACCTTAATATATGCAATTCCAGAATCTATATGTACGACTATGTCATAAACCAATCCTATAAATTTCAGAACGATCAGATCATAAATACGGAAGTTATAAGGCCCAGAAGTTGCTGAAAATGGGCCAAAATGGCCAAAGGGGGAAAATGGATTAAGCCACCTGGCGGCAAAACTATTGCAGTTAGAGGCATGAAATTGGGCATGATGCCACGCCCCCTCCCCCGCATATAAAAAAAAAAATTGAAAACAGGTGTTATTTATGAATTTCAAAAAAGGTTTTCAAAACACTTATTCTAGAATATAGGTCGAACTTACACTTCAAGCCGATCGGATGAAAAATACTGAAGTTATTCGTAAAATAGTGAAAAAATTCACCTAAGGTAAGGACGGGGGCGCAGTGGCGGCTGTGCACATTTGGGATCAGGGTATCTCGTAGTCGAGCACACTCGACTAGAGCTTTCTTTCTTGTTTTGTCTTACTTTTTCGTCGTGTTCTGTGCGTAACATGAAAGCAGCTCGCCAGCTGCTTCCGCTGCCATCGCCATGGAGCGGAGCAAGCAAAGTGCAGTGTCCGGCGCACACACACACACAGAACACACACAGATACACACACACACACATGCATGTCGCACTGTTTTTTAAATGACTTCCTACGGTGCTTTTGCATTTGGTTTTTGCTTTTTACATTCATTGTTTTCGATGAATGAACAGCTGCAACAAGAGCCAAAGACTGACAAAGGGAATAGCACGGAGGGGGGCAGGGAGCCGGGGCGGCCGGCACAAAATGGGAGTCAGCTGCTGCTGATGTTATTGGGGCGTGGCATGTGGCAAGTACATATATAATATGCAACAAATTAATGCTTACAATTGCGTTTGCCATTCCGTTTAATAGTCGAGCTGCATTGCAAGACAAATTTGAGAAGGGGGGGGCAGGGCAGGCTGGTGGTGGGCTGGTGGAGGGCACTGGGGGGATCGGTGCAGTTATGAGGTCAACATATTATAAGTGCAATTTGGCTGGAAACTGCAACAAAATGGCGTTTGCCGAGGCACGAGCACGCACACAAATGCCAGGCAGCCCGTAGCAGGCTGCATTGACAGCTGCCCAAAAAAGTATGCTATGGTTTTTTTCACTTTACATAAATCTGTTTGTTTTATGCGTTTGCATGTGCATGTTTATGCAGCAGTGTGTGTGTGCGAGTGTGTGAGTGTGTGTATATAAATAGAGGCGTGTGTGTGTGTGTGTATATATATATATTTACTTTTCCTAATGCTCATACACAGCATTTGCCTTGCGAACAATCAGCCTGGTCTCCTGCCTTAAACCCAACATTTTGCTCTGCTTCCCCGCCTATCTCTGTGCCTGCCCCTCGTGTGGTTAACCTAATTTGCTTTAATTAACATGCTGAATATTTAATTTAACAAACATTGCAACACACTTTCCCCACACACACACACACACACACACATGCCCAGAGGTGTTTAGTTCGTTTTTCAATTAAGCTGCGCATATTTTCCCTTTTTTCACTTTCATTCTCCAGACTCTTGTTGTTGTTGTTGTTGTTACTCATCGCTTGCCAAATGGTTTCTAATTACGCACATATGCCACGCCCCCGTTGAAACAAACGCCCACTTGACTGGCTGACTGACTTAATTACAAATTGCATTATTTATCATGCAACAAAGTTCGTCAAACTGCGACTCGACTCTGAGCAGGATAATCATCATTTCGAATGTGTTAATGCAATTTGTGTGCATATATATATATACGTCTATGTATATATGAGTATATATATGTGTGTGTATGTGTGTATGTATGTGTGTGTGTTAATGGCTCTGTATGCCGAGTGGGCTGGTTCTGGGGCTGGGGCTGATGTAACATCATCAAATATTCTTTTATAGCATGTGCAGGGGGGGATAAGCAACTGCCAGGAGACAGGAGAGACAGAAAACTTGCAACTCTGCGACTGTTTGCATATTTGTTTTACAGTAAAGACAGCTATAAATTCTACCTGATACCAAATAATGAACTCACACAATCATCAGCAAAATCACAGCTTTTGTAATTAGCTGAAATTGAGATGGTACAAATGTGTCCTTTAATCGCTTCAGTTCTCCTTTCCCGGTACAGAAAATACAATAGGGTTTGACTGTATTTCATAATCCTAATTAACTTAAGATGTTAATACACTTTAAGTTAAACAGATTCAACAAATTTATAATAGAAACTATAAAAAATCACATACAATTTGATTCTGAATTCACTCCAACCTCCTTGCACAGAATTTCTCTTGAAGCACAATCTATGCAAATTTGTTTCCCAATATATTCTAGCTTATAATGAATTCGAGATTATATATCTTTCTATACAACACAAAACAGAACCGATTTAGTCACATCCATTATAACATTATAAGACCTTCAATTTGTTGAATAGTGCCCGAATGCCAGATGATTCTTCAAAAACTTACACATATCTTCAAATTCCACTTTTCGAGCTCAAACTTATTTTTTGACTATGGATTAGATAATTTAATTTCAATTTTTGACATGCATTTTAAAAATTATAAAGTTCAATTATGGATTATGGTTTTATGCATTATACACAAACCCCCACTAAATATAGTCAAACAAACTAATTTTTAAGTGTCTTCTAGAAATATCTATAATATATTAAATTATCATATTATTATTACTACCTTTTAAGTGCTGACAAAGATTTTAGCGAGATCATAATAACCGCCTTATAGGCATGGCAGCGACAAGGCCTCTGGCAATGCCGATTCGGGGTCTCTGGATGCAATCCAGTTTTCGTGTTTTCCGATCTGCTCTTCTAACGTGAGCAGATGGAGCTTAATGGCCCGAGCATGAGACACTCCTAGAAAAACTAGGTTGTAGCGTAGGATTTGAAATCCACCCACATAAATATGTTCTTCATTGAAGGAAGCAGAAATAGAGGAAAATAGAGCTTCAGGCTTTGACCCGAAAGGGATATGAGACGCATATCTAAAGTGTTCCCAAGATATTACGGACTAATCCAGTGTCACATCATCAAACCAAATAAATGAGGTGGTACAACTAGATGTCTTTTGAATCAAACACGGATTGGTTGTCTTGTAGAGATTGATTTGAATCCTCTAACTCCTGCTATAAGCCGCCAGATCAGAATTTTAAAAGTTCTTCTTCTTCCAATATCTTGATTATTGTGGTATAGAAACCAAATTTTATGTGTATTGTTTTCCTATATAATCTATATGGTCTATAGGAGTCTTCAAACCAATTAGTTTTCTATTGTAATGTTTTCTTGTTGTCAGTCGAAGCGGTGATGGGCATTATCCCTACGATGTGTGTCCAGATATTGTTGGGGACGTGGAATATACTAAATACTAGATCACAACTATAAGGTAAATGTTTGAGAGAGTGAAGAAAATACAAGTCATGCTCTCGAGATAAGTTGGGTTACAACCCAATAATTGATTTTACCAGATGGACTGATTGATTGTTCCAGACAATACGCTTTTCATTGGTTTACGGCCTCGTATATAGATGTTGAATCGTAGAGTCTTAGGAAATCCTAAGATTCTTTTTTAAGTTCCCACTTTCTGGCTCCATAAAGAAAGCGAATACGTCTATATAGATATAGGACTAGAATCTCAGCATATAGCATTATCTTACAAATGACATTTCTTTCCTCTAGAGTCATTCGAAAACTCTAGCTCTGCCATTCCTGGAAGACTTTTGCCGAATAACCTTAGTAGCAAATGACAAATAACAATTTCAAGTAGATGTGGTGCCTTTGGGGCTTTGATATATGAACTTCTTGGTTCTGAACTGTGTGTAATTAGTGTTATATGTAGGCAGTGTTCACTGTGCCCGCAGCATGCACAATAAATATTTGCACAGATTTGAAAGGGTTGTTGATGTCGGGCAACTTTTGGGCGCGTCTGTGGGACAGCCGCAACGGTAAAGCTAGCGAAACAGTTCAACACACACACACACAGACACACACGTGCAAATACCTGCATTTGTAATATAATGTTTTCTGTATCTGTGTGTGTGCGTCGACACGTTTGTGGTTGGGGCCAAGTTGATTAAAGTCTGCCCTGCACCTTGTGCCCCTTTCAAGTCAGTCAGCCAGAGATATAGTTGGAGTAACACACACACACACATGCCTGTCCATGTGTGTGTGTGTGTGTGTGTGACTGCTCTTTTGGCCAACAGCAGCAACTGTTCCCGCAGCTCTCGGAGCTCATCTGGTGACCAAAGGAGCGCAAATGAATGGACTGCAAAAGTAACTCAACCCAAAGGACCAACTGGCTTTGGCTTACTCTCAGCTTCATCTTCAGCTGCTGCTTTTTTCGTTGAGTCATAAAGTGGTCAAGTCATGTCCAATTTGGACTTAGCTTCATGAAATGGGTGACATTTTTGAAGTTGACTCTAGGCCATGGGCTTCCTGGGAACTTGCCCCAATTGACTCATCGCGATTGATGTGGATCAAGTCAACCCATACATCTTCTGTCTGCCTGCATTTATCATAGTCATTATTTATTATAGAAATTGTAATTTTTTAAACGAAAGGCGAAATTTTGGACTTAACTGCAAGAAAAGGGACTTACATATTTTCATGTAGTCAAACTGGTTTGACATTAAATGTTGTCGAATCATATTTCCATTTTCTTGGCCGAACTAAACATCACAATACTATTTAAGGACTAAGCTGATCTTGGGACCTACTTACAACGAATTGTTTCCAAGTAAGTCTTAACGATTCGACTAACATGTTGTCGAGGGTTGCCGTGCTGCAAAATTACTTTGTCATGTCTGTCCGAAAATTGCGGACATTTTTCTTGCAATGCTCATTTCAAACGAATCAATTGTCGTTCGTAACCCTGCACCTCCCCAGCAAATCATAATACACCACACCCAACTTAGTTCACAATATACACTGCGTAAGTTTCGGGCTATGGAAAATTGGATTGTCCGTCCATGATATGGCATGGTCGGGGTATCCATACGATGCCCGGATGTTTGGGATTGTCATAATGGAGCTACTTTTCATCGCCAGTCACAACTTTATGCAAAAATCCTCTTCGGAACAATGTTGTTTACACTTCAGCGAAATCTGATCGAATACTGAGAACTAAATCCTTATTTCGAACCCGAAAAATGCCGTTATTCAAACCGTACGAACTTATTTATACCCCTCCTAGAAGAGTATAAAATTTTCCATGAATCCTCAGACAACTTTACACAAAAATTTAGAACCATTTTCTCTATGCTTTTATTTCAGTCCAACTACAGTTTGAATTTAATATAAACTAATGTCTCTTTGCAAAATGGCGTCGAAAAACCCACTCAACTTCTGTGGCTGTACCGTTAATTGTAACTGGCAAAACCGACAATTGATCATCAAATGGCCTTGTTGCATGCCACGTTGTGTCGCATTTATGATTCAGTATTTGCCAATTGCCAGTTAATAAGCCTGTTGTGGCAGCATTTGCTGTCCGGAATTTTAAGTTCCAATCAATTTTCAGTCCGTTCTCTTTCGCTTTGGTTCGGTTCGGTTCGGTTCGTTTCAGTTTGGTTCGGTTTGGTTGGGTTTGGTTGGGTTTGGTTTGGTATAAAACAAATGAGCTCGTCACGTTGTGAATGCCAGCTAGAGGTCACCTTAATTATGGTTACAATTAACAGTTTGAAACTCGCTTGGGTGCTGCATATGGCACACTTACACCTGCCGCTGGCCCCCCGCTGGCCATCATACTTGCCACATGCCGCACCCCAAGCCAGGCTACGCACCAACAACTGGGCCCCCAATGCCCCCAATGGCCCCCACTGCCCGACGCCAGCGTCACTTCTCATACACAGATGGCGACACATTTCATTTCATTTGGCATGACATGCCACACTCTGTGGGCGTGTGTTAATGTGTGTGTGCTTGGGTGTGTGTGTGTGTGTGTGTGTGTGTGTGTGTGTGTAATCTCATTACAAATTCAAATGCGCTGCTCCGGCCATGGCGGTGTGTGTGTGTGTCCGTGTCCGTCCTCAGCCTCTCGACCTGCTGTCCGGGGTCCTTCCTTTGAGCCCATGTGTGGACATGGTGAATGTTCTAACCGCCTTGTCACTCAATTATATATACGAGTCTGCCATGTGCGCGCGACGTAGCATACTTTTCAGCGCTGTCCACAACGCACGGCCACCGCAGGCAGGCAGCCAGCGCGGCGAGTGAGTGGAGAAAGCGGGAGAAAGTCCACAGGGGAGAAGCTGACAGCAGACAACAGCCACACTGTGGCAACACTTTCCGAAAGATTTCATATTTGAAAAACCCCAAAAGTAAAATGCAACATTATGAGAACTAAATTCTTCACTCTCTGAATATATTCAGGAGCTTTGGCGGACCCGTGAATACTGCACAGTCCACCAAAAAAGATGTGCGGCCTCGAGTTCCACTCATGTCGATAGCATGAACCTCCTAGAAAAACTAGGTTGTGGCATTGGATTTGAAATCCACCCACGCAAAACAAAAGTTATTCAATGAAAGAAGCTGAAATAAAGGAAAATAGTGCTTCAGGCTTTGAACCGACCTCTTGTCCCAAAATTTTGATACACCCCTCTATTTTTCGTTTTTCTAGTAATGCTCGACTTAAACGCATCAATTGTCGTCGGTATACCTCCCGCGTTCGGTTTCAGCACAGCAGAATGGCTGGTCCCATATACATACCATAAGTTACACCCTTCCATATTTCCGGATAGTGACGAAATATGTTTAGCAGCCACAAACTTTATGCAAGAGTCATGAAATTTGCTTTGTGGATGTCCAAAGACACTATGCAGAAAGTGGCAGTCAAAATTTTTTTCCCCCTTAAATTTAATAAGTGCTCATAATATCAACAAAACTTATCATAAAATTTCCAAATCCAGAATATATATTTACAATTATATCATAAACCAATCCTGAAAATTTCACAACGATCAGATCATAAACACCGAAATTATAAGACTTCGAGTTTGCAGAAAACGGTCCAAAATTGCCTATGGTGAAAAATGGATTACGCCACCTGGCGGCTAAACTATTACAGCTAGAGACTCAAAGTTTGGCCCGCATAAGTAATGCGCGAAATTCATTTTCTCAAATTTTTGATGCCACGCCCCCCTCCTCCGCAAATAAAAAAAAAATTGATAATAGGTGTAATTTTTGACTGAAGTTATTCGCAAAAATGTCTGTGTATTGTCTGGTAATCAGGGTATCTCGTAAACGAGCTCACTCGATTGAAGCTTTCTTATTTGTATTCTTTGAAAACTGAAACAACATTTTCCGCAAAGATTTCTCTTATAAATTTGGTATTCCTAGTCAAACTCATATTCAAAATTTGAATAGATTCTCTTCATTTCGTCTGTGGGCCAAAATTTAAAGTTTTCAAGAAGATATAGTAAAAAGTGTGTGGAAGTTAAGCGACTCAAAAAGTGGGTCTCATGCAGATTTAACAATTGAAGAGAAATAATAATAAAAATGCCAAAAATACCACAAAAGCGCAACTGTTTTTGTCAACGCAAAGAACACGTGTTGCCCGGAAGATGGGAGTGCACAAGCCACTGACAGGCAAATTTGCCAAACGCTTTCAATTTGCTCACCTGGTAAAAAAAAAGAGAAAAGAGAGAGAAAAAAGAAAGAAATTGCCTTGCAAATTATTCCTTTTGTATTTCAGCAATTTCCTGTATTCTTTTATCCCGCTTGTCAATGTCTTTGATCTGTTGACTTGAAATAATTGAATGTTACCCAACAATTGCACAATCAACGGAACGACCAACGGAAATTCAATGGGCCAAGCAATTAAACCACCTCGACCCCGCCCCGCCGCAGTTGTGCATGAGCTCCAGATCCAGTTGCCAGATCCCAGACAACAATCGAAGTGGAACGCGATATACGACGAGCTGATGCTCTGATGTATGCTGCTGCCCCTCTTTGGGAGGGGCTTTTCAGTGGATTTAAAGGAGACAAGCTAAAATGGCGGAAGATGATGTCAATTCAATATTGGGCAAGTGATGTCTGTCTGCCTACCTGTCTGTCTACCTGTCTGTCTATCTGTCTGTCTATCTATCTGTCTATCTGTCTGTCTATCTGTCTGTCTATCTGTCTGTTTACCTGTCTGTCTATCTGTCTGTCTATCTGTCTGTCTATCTGTCTGTCTATCTGTCTGTCTATCTGTCTGTCTATCT
>JBANCY010000538.1:0-28479 GCA_037040045.1 Phorticella flavipennis | reverse complement strand
ATAATAATAATAATAATAATAATAATAATAATAATAATAATAATAATAATAATAATAATTATAATAATAATAATAATTGTTTAACAACCGATCTAATGATTCGACTTGCTACTTCCTATAGAGGGTATATTTTTCTGAAATATTTTTCATAAGATAGGAACATATTTATAAATTCAAAATTTGTTAATTTGCCCTTAAACTTGTCTTTGTGTTTGGGTCTCCCACGAATCCATCATACATTCTCAAGTTATACTTGGGCCTCTTTGAGCATGATATTCCACTGTACTTGAACCTATAGTAAGCCGACAAAACCCGTAATAGATTTCTTTTTCTCCATTATTAATAATATTGTTTTCTCAAAATGGTATTTGTGAAGAGGAGGTTTTGCCCCAACTTACCATATTTCTCAAGCTATTGCATTTAGATTTCGCACATACCTAAGTTTCTTTATTATCTATCGGTTCCTCAAATTTCATAAGCTCAGCATTACATACAGCCAAATATATCTCCGATTCGCATTCATCATCCCAGTCAAAAAATATAAAAAGCAACCCTCGTACTATCAGAACTGATTCCATTGTGTTTCCAGGGACTGCAGCAGTTGAATGCTTTCAGAAATGTTTGATTGGCAGATTAACTTCCCGGCTTTGTACATCTCTCTGGAACTGCTCCAAACTCAATGATTTTCGCTGCAAATAAAAGTGAATTTAATATGAATTTTATCTGCATTTATCAGATCGTTTTACACTATTGAAAAGCCTGCTAATTGCTTCCTAGAATTGAATTTTATGAAAAACGAGTCCAAAACCCATTTGGCAGGACTCTCGAATCTATGAAACGTTTTGCGACGCATTCAGCTGTTTATCGGGCAAACATTATTAAATTTCGGTTTTATACAGTTCAGATATATACAGAACAGATATACACAGAACCCCATATATATGTGGCAGATACAAATGCGAGTATTTACCTGTTGCAGTTACCTGCTGGCCACAACAATTAACAATTGGAATTGATAAGGATTTTTAATTACGCTGCCGTCCCCCCAATCCCCAACGCCCAGTGGAAACAACTTGAAGCGGCATTCTTTAACATTGCTTTTATTATTTGCTTTTGTTGTACACCCTTTGTTGGAAAGGGTATGTGCACTTTGTACTGAAGTTGGTAATGTGCAGGGACAGTCAATGGATAGCAGTATTAGCCCAGAACTCCGTGTACATCTTTTCTACCAAAGATGTTTTGTGTTAACCGAACCGATAGATCTCATAGAACTGATAGCCCTGCTTGCCTTTAATTTCCTTGTGTATATAGATACTGTTTTTTAATGAAAATATTCCCCTACATCTATTCAGTATTTATTGATCCTACAAGTTTCACAACTATTGGGTGATTAAATTAGAAGTATTCCATTTTCTTATGCATGTTATAGGCAATTTCTGCATATTTTCAAACGAATTTCACATAAGTTGAGCTAAAGCCTATTTTTATGAAATAATATATATCGATATCTTAAAATTTTATAAAAACTGGTATGTATAGAATATTTTCTGAACATTTCAAGATAATCTGAAAAAAGTGTACAAGATAGAACCTTTAGGAACGCGGCCATTCAATCAATATTCAGATTTTATACCTAATTCAATCTTTGAGAGCGTATTTTTTGAAACACCGTTTCCAAGTCGGTGGTTACGATATCTCAGAAACTAAAGGAGCGATCTGATTCAAATTTTATACAGTTCTTCTGCATAGGATGACCTCGTGATTTACCAAAAGCTATACTTATCTACCACCTGATAAAATATTGTTTTATGATTTTAAATGAATCCTATTTCAGTATTGTTTTGGAGACATCGCTGAAAATCAGCTGGAAAAAGATTTCAATGAAAAATTAACAAAATATTGTTTCAATCTGGCTTTATCTTAATTTCAAAAGTTTGAATAAATAAATCCACTTATTAGGTGTAAAAAAGATAGTGAAAATAGACGTATTTTTAGCCTCTTTGTCTCCTGCTTTCTTTCGAAAAGAGTATGAAAACTTCGGCTTATTCTGCTTTAATGGTTTTGTTTTGTTTTTACTATCTTAGCAAAGACTAAACGAAGACATGAATGGTAACAATTTCGATGTAAGTTAGACAATCGCATGAAAAGATAGCTATATATCAAGGGTATCTATTAGTCCAGGACATTCACATAAAGCACTCTTAATTGTGCTTTATTTATCTTTTATGGCGGGCAACATTGAAATGTTGGTCTACATTTTGAAAGCCAGCATATTTGACACATACACACAACCACACACCCACACACACACACACACACACACACACATACACCAACAGTTACAACCAAAAGCCACAATTTCAGATACAAATGAAGATAGATAGATAGAGAGTTAGGTATATAGATAGATAGCCAGTTGATATTGTCAATTGTTTGGACAATTACAGAGGTACATATAATATATTAGATATATGAAAGGGCAATTGTTCATATCGGAGCGTGATAATAAAGCTGTTAACACACTATGTTAACGCACTCATTTCTGTTGTTCGAACAATTAATCAAATCATATCAAATCAAATCAAATCAAATACAATCGATTTCGATGTTATTTGCACACTTGTTGCTATCGAAATTGAAGCTTCTCAAAAACAAATTAAAGAATATCAAAAACAAGTAAGGAAGCTCTAGTCCAGTGAGCTCGACTATGAGATACCCTGATCAGCAGTGCCATTTTATGTATAAGATCTATTGACATCCACATACCAAATTTCACGACTCTAGCATAAAAATTGCGGCTGTTATGTACATTTCGTCACTTTCCGGAAAAATAGAGGGGTTATGACAATTTATCGAAAAACGAATTTATCGATTATCAAGCGAAGGGTCCGTGGCATCCAAAATTACAAATAAACTTGATCTGCGTATAGTAGGGAGGCCTCATTGGACCAGTGGATAGTGCACTGTCCCGCAAAACAAGAGGTGCTAGTTCGAGTCCCGCTCATGTCGATAGGCATGACCCTCCTAGAAAAATTAGGTTGTGGCGTAGGATTTGAAATCCACCCACGTAAAAAAAAAAGAAATTCTTTAGTGACGGAAGCAGAAATAAAGGAATAAAGTGCTTCAGGCTGTGACCCGCTAGGGCTGTTATGGCCTGAATGATCTGCGTATAGATTATATGAATCTTCGTGGAAAGTTTGAACCCTCTAGCTCTTGTAGTCTCTAAGATCGGCGGGTTCAAACGGACAGACAGGCAGACGGTCAAATCGACTCGGCTATTGATACTGATCAAGAATATATATACTTTATGGGGTGTGGTACGCCTCCTTCTGCCTGTTACATACATTTGCAAAAACTTATTATACCCTTCATGCCAATTTTCAATTTGGATCAGGGAATAAAAATATATATATCTGCCTCAATTTGGTATAATTTATTTCAATCTTTCCATCTTTCCGTTTTCTATTTGCAGCTGATGAATTCGTATATTGCGCTTGGGTAAATGTTTGTTTTTAAGGTAAATATTGAAATAAATATATAATTTTAACATAAATGTTTAAATGTTTTTTGTTAAGCGTATTAAATTGTATTTATTTACATTATTCATTCATTATTCATTATCTGCACTTTGTCTTTGTGTGTGTGTAGAGCTCCGGAGCTCGGAGAACCCAGAGCTCATCTCTCACTGTCAGAATTGCGATTTGGCTCGATGTGCGGTACGAGTGAACCAGTCCCGGTCCCCAGAACGGACGTATTCAAAAATGTTGTTTGTTAGGCGCCATTGATCAATGGGTGTATAAAGGCGCATTAACCGACCAAAGCCCTTCCCAGATGTCACTATAAACATTGATAACGCCCACTTATTGTTATTAGATACAAATGTATCTATTTTGTTTCTACATGGGCATTAGCTTTATTTAATTAATTACGTATGTTTTCAGACGTCATTGCGTGATTTTCCTACCAGAAAAGCCTTAGCATATAGCTGTCTGATATTAATATCAGACAAACAGTTTGTTGTCAAAACAACACGAAAAAATCAAGGTTAGTTTATATCCAATGGAAAATATATATGTGCTCTTTGGTTCTGAATCGATGTCATTCGAGAGTAACTTAATGCATCAAATCGAACGTGATAGTGTCTGTCATCTTAATGACAACGTTAACATATTTTCCACTTCCCCTCGGAACGAAAAAAAAATTCGCTAAAATTCGCTCGAAGTGCAACTTTGAATTGATAATGATTGACAGACAGCAATGCCAGATTGGGATTGGGATTGGGAATTTTATTTATTCAAAAACCGATGCAAATGTTCAACACAGATAGATACATTGAATACATTGCAGACTCGAAAGGTCGACTGATTTGGATGCACGGAGACTTAGTTTTGTCATGCCAAATGGGAGTGCAAAGGCAAGAAGAAGAGCATATTATAACATTGTTCAAATTTAACGAAAAAGTTATAAAAAACTAAAGAACTAAGGAACTCAACTGATATAATAATCGTTAATCATAGTCTGATGGGGGCCTCGGTGGTCCAGTGGATAGCGCACTGTCCCGCCAAACAAGAGGTGCGAGGTTCGAGTCCCGCTCATGCCTTTAGGCATGACCCTCCTAGAAACACTAGGTTGTAGCGTAGGATTTGAAATCCACCCACATAAAAAAAGTTCTTCAGTGAAGGATGCAGAAATAGAGGAAAATAGGGCTTCAGGTTTTGACCCGAAAGGGTTGTTATGGACATATAATAATAATAATAATCATAGTCTGATACTGGTAGTTATGCTTTAAGCAAGACATAAGGATCTATTATAATTTTCTATAAAACATTTTCCATAAATCTTTAGAAGAATACACAATGCAGGATTTGATAAATGATTCTTCCTTGTACAGAAGATTATTTATAAGGAGTATAAATAAGTTCGGTGTTTTTTTTTTTACCAACCTTGAAGCTGTAATATAAAAAATTGGTTACATATTTTCGCTCCAAAGTATTGTCAATCGCTAGTCAATACTTTTTGCCATCTTTCTGGACTTATTTCGCTACCCATGAATCGTTCTATTCGTCGACATCATCCATCGGAAAAGATGGTAATCAGAAGGAGCAATGTCTGGGCTATACGAAGTGTTTCCAAGTAAGTTTTATATACACCATAAACATAGCATAAGTTTCGAGCTAATATCCAGCATAATATCCAGATTTGCCTGTCGATGACGAGATATCAACCTGGCATCCTTATGATGCCAGACATTTGGAATTGTCGTAATGCATCCACCTTTCATCGCCATTCAAAATTCTATGTAAAAAACCTTTTCTTAAAGCTAAAATTTAGCATGGAAAGAGTATAAAATCGATGTGGAATATTTATAGCTATAGTTAGCCCTGTCCATCTCCAGTTTCATTGTCATGTCAACGGTTTTCCTCAGCTTATGCAACACTCCATGGCCATTCATTAAGCTGACACACCGTACCCCTCTGCAGGGTAGCTCTTAGTCAGCCTAACAAAAAGATGCCAAAAGATTGTCCTTGACCTTAACTGACTCAGAATAGTTGCCCAATTTCTCATTCTACCCATTTACCCCCTGTGGGGCTGGTTAACTGAAACTCGTTAAATAATTTCTGGGAAAGCTGCGATTTGCGCTGATACGGGATTATGACTAGACACATTCTGCGTGGTTTGGGCAAAGATTGCCTGAAGCTGGACCAAGAAAACTTGAATCTGGCTTTATGCTAGAAATTTGTGGAAATAATTGAAAGTCAAGTTAGATTTTAACTAAATAAACCACAATAAATTCCAGGGAAATCAATTGACAGTATTTCTACGGAATGGTGAACTTTGTGCAGAATTTTGGTCCGGAGCATAATTGCAATGAAATTGTTAATGGAAATCTTTTTTTCGGCGAAAAATGCTTGCCAGGGTTACGCCCCCAGGAGGGAGAGACAGAGAAAAGCAACATTTAAGTGCTTTTCACTTTACTATTTTGCTGGGAAAATAGTTGTTGTTTGTACCCTTATCCCATTTGGTAAATGGGAAGAAGGGTATAATAGTTTTGTTGGAATGTATGTAACAGGCAGAAGGCGTGGCAGACCCCATAAAGTATATATTTTCTTGATCAGCATTAGCCGAGTCCGTCTGTCCGTCAGTCCCTATGAACGCGCCGATCTCGAAATCTACAACAGCTGCAGACTTCAAAATTGGCATGAAGATCTGTGTTTCAAATTTTGGATGCCACGCCTCTTCCTTCGTCCGATAATCGATAAAAACATTTTGATACAGGCCTCCATTTTCCCAGAAGGTGGCGAAATGTCACAATATTTATGTTAAAGTCATGAAATTTGGTATCTGGGTACCAATAGACACCATGCAGAAAGTGGCATCCAAATTTTTTCCCATCCTAATTTGGTCCCCCTAAATTAAATAAGTGCTAATATTTTCTTCAATACTTAACATACTGGTTCGAATTTCAGAATATATATTTATGACGACGTCATCAACCAATCTTAAAATTTTCAGAACGATCGGATTATAAACACCGAAGTTATAAGACTAAGGAATGGCTGAAAATGGGCTAAAATGGTCAGAGGTCAAAAATGTATTATGTCACCTGGTGGTTAAACATCTATAGGTAGAGACACAAAATTTGGCATGTAGGTCCACATAAATGATGCCAAAAAATTAGTTTCTCAAATTTTGAATGTCACGACCCCCTCCGCCGTAAATCAAAAAAAATTTGATAACAGGAGTAATTTTTTGATTTCAAACAAGGTTTTCAATGCACGTATTTTGGATTGTATTTCAAACTAATACAAAAATGGTAGGACTACAAAAATGGTAGGTAGGCTGATCGGATAAAAAACACAGAAGGTTTTCGGAAAAGAGTGTAAAATTTCACCTAGGGGAAAGGCGGCTGACGCAGCGTCGACTTCAGCTTATGCTGTCTAACTGTATAAGTGTGTATATGTGTGCGTGAGCATGTGGAACGGTATTCCTCGACTGGGATCAGGGTATGCCCGCAGTCGAGCACTCTCGACTGCAGCACCCTATCTTGTTTTCTACTGCTTCTTCTTGTCTGTTTTTCTTTCTTTCTTCTTGTTTTCTGATTAATCATTTGTCATTGCAATTGCACTGAAGTTGTGTCCAAGTCCCCCTCTCCCCGAGCGCCAAGCTCCAGCTCCCCCAAGCCAGCCCACCCATTTGGGGTTGTCTGTTTGTCTTCTGTGGGTGTCCGTCTGTCTGTCTGTCTGTTTGTCTGTCTGTTTGTCTGTCTGTGTGTCTGTTGCATTGTTGTCAACATGACGGTGCGTGTGTTCATTGACGTCACAGCGCGGAAACCCATGAAACAGCGAGTCCAACCTCCGCCTCTATCCCCCGCCCCCCTCCAGCAAGCCCGTGTCCAACCCACCCAGACACATATTTGGCGCTTGCCGCTTGCGGTGCGGTGTGTGCATGTTGCACGCAAACACAAAATACCCAAACACAAACTGTTTGCCACATTGTCCCACTAGTGTGTGTCCGACCCCTCCTCCCTTGCCAGTTCTCTCTCTTTCAGGCACCACTCAAAACTATTGTGTCCACCCCTGCGCCCCATCCGCACCGCATGAGCTCTCAAGTAAGCAGGTCAGGTCAGGCCACGCCGCACCGTCCACAGTCCGCAGTCCGCTGAGTGCGCCTGGCGAGCGGTTCTTGCGGTTGTCCAAAAACCCTGACGCCCCTTTTTGCATACCCTGTGCCAGGCAGTGGCGTCGGTAGGTCAGGGCTAACAGGGGTCATAGTCAGAGTTTACAGTTTGTACTGAAGCTTATGACGGGACTTGGTGGAAAGCTCGGTGTTCCGCCCAACAAAGGGTCGTGGGCTCGAACCCCCACTGATTTCAGGAGCATGATTTGTGTTTTCTTCTTCACTCTGAAATATGTTTCTCCGTTAGTGCCTACGCGGGGCCTCTGTGGACTAGTAGAAAGTACCCTGTAGCCAAATAAGAGGTCGTGGGTTCGAACCCCCACTGATATCAGGACCATGATTTGTGTTTTCTTTTTCAAACTTAAATATGTTTCCCCATTAGTGTTTACTGGGGTCTTCAGTGGACTAGTGGGTAGCGCACTGTCCCGCCAAAGAAGAGATCGCGGGTTCGAGCCCCACTCATGTCGAGAGCATAACCCTCCTAGAAAAACTAGGTTGTGGCGTAGGATTTATAATCCACCCACGTAAAAAAAGTTATTCAGTGAAGGAGGCAGAAATAAAGGAGAAAAAATTGCTTCAGGTTTTGACCCGATAGGGATATTATAGTCATGTAATAAATAATAATTACTGCCTACGCAGTTGAGCTCTAATCACTGAAGTGCATCCTTATCCGTCCCCTTCTCAGGAATTAGTTGCACCAGATCGACTGACAATATCAACTGATTTGATGAAACCAATGTAAAAAGTATTTCTCTTGTAAATACCCTCCCTTGTGCACTCAATAGTAATCTCCAGAATAATCGGTTCGAAAATGGAAATCGATTGTCTGTCTATTTGTCAATATATCCGTAAGTCCGTCTGTCTATCTGCCTGTCTGTCCATCTATCAGTCCTACCATTTTTACTATCGCCTTCCTCTATTATTCCCGAGCACCTTTGTCTGAATCGTGCATATAGCTGACATACAACTGAAATACAGTTTTGCTTATATTTTCCTTATTTGTTAAGCCATGACATTTATATTCTACATGCACTTTAGTTTCTATATAAACTCTGATTATACCAAATTTCAAAAGTAGTCCTTTGCAAATTAGGAAATTATGCACCTCCTAACTGCAGAACCTTTGAAATAACTGCAACGGCCGCCCATGGAGCTTCTAACAAAAACTTGTTCGGCTTTGCGGTTAACTTGCAAGTTGTTCTACAGTCTGCAGTCTCTTTGGCTCGTTGGAGGCAAGTCGAAACCCCAAAAACCCGACTCCAAGTTGCATAATATTTTTCGTTAGTTAAAATTGAAATTGATTTTTATGAGAGAAACCGCAAGGTGACTGTACCTTACGGTTGCTTCGGTAACTTGGGTAAGTTGCTTCAACGCTTCGCTGTCATTGCCAGTTGTCTGTTGTTGTTGTTGTTGTTGGTGTTGTTGTCTGTTGTCTGTTGTTGGTGTTGTTGTTTACGTTGTTTCCGTTTGTTCCTGTTCGGTTTTGCAGTGTGGCCAACGCCTGAAAGTATGCAACAATCAGTTGAAAACTTTTGTTTTCGACACAAAAATCAATTTCAATTAACCAAATATGCAAATAGGCCAAGTAACCCGAAAGTGAAAGCCCATCAATATACACACGCCCATTGATTCAATCAAAATTTTCAAGCATTTCTCTTACATATATCTATATATATATATATACCTATAGATATATATTTCATTCGCTTGTAATACCGAGTCGCTTATTGATATTTAAAGAACTTTGACTTGTTGACTTTTGTCGTGCGATGAGGCAAATAAATTTACAAATTTCACAAACTGACAGCGCAGACAGCCAACCCACAAGTCAGTCAGTCAGTCAGTCAGTCAATCAGTCAGTTAGACAGTCAGTCAGTCAGTCAGTTGCTTAGTCGACGGCTGCTGGAAAAGTCACGTTTTGCATTTGGCGTGTTGATTTTGTAGTCGTGTCGCTGTTAATGCCCTGTAAAATGGAAAATTCTCTAAAGTTCAAATTTGAATTGGAGTTAAAATAAATGAAAATAATATATATAGCTTATAAAACAAAACCAATAACAGATATTGAAGTATTGGGAATTGAAACACTCAATACAAAAAGTGCTATAATGTCCAAATGTTCAATTATATGATGAGGGAACCGTTTGAAAGGTTTAAAACTGAAATAGATCTCAATGTGAAAGTTGGGTTGTATTCCGTTGAACAGCCTTCTAGAGGCACTATTTTAGGTCTTTAATCGAGGTAGCGGTTACAGATTGTCAACATTTCAAGTGTTTCGGAACACTTTTTTTTTACAAAAAATTTGATGCAAATCCTTTGGTCCATATTTATCGATAGCACCCAAAATTCTTATTACCTTCACGCCTCTCACAACCAAACAAAATATGCTTTACTTTTGAAACTTGGTACAGATGTTTGGGAAGAGTGTTCCAACAAAACAAACCAAAAAATGTGTTGCCCACAAAATCTGAAAAGTGACTACTTATTGAACGTATACCTTTTATATGATTAAATTTTAGTTTTAATAGGTATGTTGAAAATGGAACTTGAGCATGATCGAGTAGTGAAAAGCATGAAATATTGGGCATAAAACGTAAAGTGAATATTAGTATAAATCAGGTTTCCCCGTAAAATCTTACACTATGTTAAGAACTAATAGGGGCCTCGGTGGTCCAGTGGATAGCGCACTGTCCCGCCAAACAAGAGGTGCGAGGATCGAGTCCCGCTCATGCATTTAGGCAAGACCCTCCTAGAAAAACTAAGTTGTGCTAGGATTTGGAATCCACCCACATAAAAAATGTTCTTCAAGGAAGGACGCAGAAATTGAGGAAAATAGAGCTTCAGGTTTTGACCCGAAAGGGTTGTTATGGCCATAATATAATATAATAATAATAATATTAAGAACTAGGTCAATTTCAGATATACATCATATCATATCTCAAAAAAAGGAATATTGCTTTGAAATGACTGGAAATGTGAACCAACTGCGGGAAATTTCTGAAAATGAGCAATAAATGTTGATTATAGTGTATTAAGGCGTTCGACTATAGCCTTTAAATTTTCCTTTCCCACGCAATGGTTTTTGTGGAAATAATGAATGAATGAACTCATTTAGCCTTTTTTACGCTTATTTATGCTTACATTTTGTACAATATCCATTTTAACTCTTTGCTTGAATCTTCAAACTTTTGCCTTTTCCAGTATCTCTTACTATAGCTTTCTACTTCCCCCTTTTTCCGTATCTTTCCCCTTCCATCTATCACTGTCACGCGCCCAAATTTGTACTTGATTAGTAACAAAATGTAATTGACAAATATTTTGTATAATTTGTAAACAAAGGCAACATTGCGTATGCGCAATTCGAGTGGCGCATGCCACATGCCGCATGCCGCATGCCGCATGCCATTTCGATTACAAACTTTGCATGCAGCTGATTGAGAAAGGGACCAGCCCAGCTCAGCCCGGCCATAGTGCATGGGGGGCGGCACGTGGGCGTGGACGTGGGCGTGGGCGTGCTTGTGTTGTGTGGGCGTGACACACTGTTGTCTCACGAGCAATAAGTCAGCATCATTGCCCCAGTGAGGGCTACTGCCCCTCACCCTAGCCCATGACCCATGGCCAGGCCCATGGCTTGACTTGGCCAAAGCAAACAGAACCCAAAAACCGGACTCACAATGCTTTGACTTTTGTTTAGATAACTCTGTGTACGAGTGGGCGGGTGGGTGTGGCTGTGTGTGTGTATCTCTGTGTGTATCTGTGTGTGTGCGGCTTTGTGGCCAGCTGGGATCGTCCCTTTAGCACATTTCTCTTGAATAACTCCAGATAAACCAAATCATCAACAGCAGAAACAGCAGCAGCATCAACAAAATTGCACCAGATATAATAATAAGCCAATGCTAAAGCACAATGCACTTGTATTCCTCCGATACCAAATCCTTAGAACCCTCCACATACCCCCCTCCCATACTCTCCCATCCCGTTCCGGCCAGTCCATTGTGGGGTCCCTTTTATATGACTGAACACTGCACCGCATTGAACTGGATTCAACTTTGTTTTTGACTGGATTTAAATTGGCTTCTTCTTCCTCTTCTGTATTGGAGTTTTTTCCACATTTTTTCATATTTTTTCCCCCATTTTTTTCCCACAATCTTTTGCAATTTTTCAACATTGAAAAATGGTTTCAAATGGTATAATGAAGCGGGCAACAGGCACCAGGTGGCATCTCCGGGGCAATAAAGTCACGTTTGTGTCATCATTGGGATGCTTATGTGTTTTTGATATATGATTTGGCAGGCGTTCAAAAGTATCTTTGAGTCACATATAGAAAATGTAGAACAAGTCATCATATGCAAACGTAGCGAAAGTATTTATTTAACAATTTATAAAGAGTATCTGTGTTTCGAAGCAAGCAGCAATAAACGCAAAGTTGTGCTTCAGGCTTTGACCCAATAGGCTTGGTATGACCATAAAATAATAATAATCTTTGTTGTGTAATTTAGTTCTTTCTACCAATGTATCTGAGAAATATTGGTTAAAATATCTCCAAGTAGATTTAAGATATATATGTTGATATTACGTTTTAAAGAGCTGAAAGAATTGCGATATTTTTGCTTATGTTTTTCAAAGATTCTTTTGAAAACTATATGAACTATATGGAATATAGCTTCAAGGTAGGGGCCTCGGTGGACCAGTGGGTAGCGCACTCGCCAAACAAGAGGTGCGAGTTCGAGTCCCGCTCATGTCAATAGGAATGACCCTCCTAGAAAAACAAGATTGTGCTTCAGGCTTTATTATTATTATTATATGGTCATAACAACCCTTTCGTGTCAAAACCTGAAGCTATATTTTCCTCTATTTCTGCTTCCTTCACTGAAGAACATTTTTATGTAGGTGAATTTCAAATCCTACGCCACAACCTAGTTTTTCTAGGAGGGTCATGCCTAAAGGCATGAGCGGGACTCGAACCTCGCACCTCTTGTTAGGCGGGACAGTGCGCTATCCACTGGACTCCCAAGGCCCCTACTTTGAAGCCATATTCGTCTGGCCTTATAATAATAATAATAGCTTCGATATACTTCTAGTGAACTCCTACAATATCTTGCTCCAGGATTCTGCAAGTGCCTCCTGCGTTCGTGACGTCTCTTCATTGAGTAATGTCTTCAGTTTTTCATCCTCACATTTTGATGGCATCCCGGGTCGTTCATCGTCTTCAGTATCATAATTGGCTCCTTTGAAGCTTGCAAACCACTTTTGTCACGTTCGTTCATCTAGAGCAATTTCCCCCAAGCTTTCGCTAAAATATGATGATTTTTGGAACCCTTTTTCATAGCTATTGTAGTAACCCCCCAAAAAACACATTATTCCGAACAAAATCTGCCACTTTCGAAGCACACAGAGACAATGGTGTTGATTGCAATTCAGCAAAATAACAGATATTGAGAAATAAGGCACATAATTTTGGGTCCATCAATTTCGACCATAACATTAAGAAATCTATCGAAGTAAGGACGCTAGCGTTAATGGTTTAATGTTAATAACTTTTCCATTTGTGCACCGATTATGATGAAATAAAGCTTATTTTGTTTCAAATACAGTGAAAACTCTCTACAGTGGATACTCTCATAAGTGGACACCTCCTTTTAATGGACAAAACTTGGGCACGGCGAAAAAAAAAACATGTAAATGAACCTCCCATTAGCGGACACCTCGCAATAATGGACAAATTTCAGGCGACCGTCGCTGTCCACTGTAGAGAGGTTTCACTGTATATTAAAGTAATGATTTTAAAACCAAGACTTAAGTCAACTTTTTTTTGAAATTTAAAAAAAAATGTAAAAAATTTATTTTTTCGTAAATTTTTGGTTTATTTCTTTCTACAAAACTTCATCGATATCTCTGAAACTACTAAGTGAATCTAAAACTAGTGTATGGAGGGTTTAAAGAGTATATTGTGGTCGATTTTTGTACATTTTCTTATACGGATTATAGAGAACCATTATCAGGTTATTGCTATATATTTAGTGCAAGTGCCTAAATTTTGAAAAAAATTCGATATCTCAAAAATTGGACCTAATAGACAAAAACCAAGTGCCGATTCGAAATCAGCGACCTCAAATTACAGTCGAACTTACTTATTATGAATCTTGACGGGACAAGAAAATCACTTCATTATATAGAAACTTCATTATACAGAAATTATACATACATGTACATGTATTTATATTGGAACGAAAAAGTTGTGTGTTTGAAATCAACTTATAATAGGAAGAGCTTCATTGTATAGAAGTTCACTATAGAGAAGTTCGACTGTAGTTGACAAAAAAACTACTAAAATTTTTGCAATCAACAAAATCTCCTGTGTTCCACTGTGTATATATGATTCAAGGAAGACTTTTCACGTCCTGTAAATATATGAAACATCTCTTGACAATCTATAGGAAAAAGAAGAAGAAGGAAATGAAATATGTATTAAATTATATGCATAAAATATTGTTTTAATTTAATCTATGCGCATTTCAAATTTGTTTAAATTACTTTTTCAATATCAGACAAAAAATTATGGTATTTCCCGCATTTTATGTTATGTTGTTGTGACTTATCTATGGGAAAGTGTACAGATTTAATTGTCGCTATATACACACACAGATATACACAGACACACACACACACAGATATACACAGACACACACACACACACCAACACACAGATTTATTGTTCTTTGGTAATTGTTGTTGTTGTTGTTGTTGTTGTTGTTGTTGCTGTCACAGGACAAGGGTAAAAGCAATTTAAAATCGTATCTACGTATCTTTGGTTACCTTTTGTATCTGTGTGTGTCTCTCTCTCTCTCTGTGTGTGTGTGTGTTGACAATATATGTTAATTGAGTTATGTTTTTATCAAAAGGCAACTTTTAGCAACATTTTCAAGGGATTCGCTCGTTTTGCGTGGGCGAAAAACAATTTTGACGCTTTCTTTTTCCCCATAATTTGTAGGTTTACAAAAAAAAAAAAAAATGGGAAATATATGTTTATTTAATTAAGTTATGTCAGGGATTTTGGGTTTATAATTTAATATCTTATTCGTGTTTCAACTGGTTTTTTTTTCTTTTGTATTAATTAACAGTCTGTCGAATGCATGAACTAGAAACTGTTGTGGCAATGATAGTTTCAGTTTTTTTTTAAAGAAGAATTTCACATTTCATCTGAAACTATTACTATATGGCCATAACGACCTCATTGAGTCAAAACTTGAAGCATTATTTTCCTTAATTTCTGCTTCCTTCACTGAAGACCTTTTTTTACGTGGGTAGATTTCCAGTTCCACAACTTAGTTTTTCTAGGAGGGTCGTGCCTATCGACATGAGCGGGACTCGAACTCGCACCTATTGTTTGGCGGGACAGTGCGCTATCCACTGGTCCGCCGAGGCCCCTTGAAATCTGAAATTATTAACAGATATTGCAATTGGCGTTGTCAGTTTTCACGATTTTTCAGAAACTAGTAAAACGATCTTATACAAAATTTTTCAAATACTTTCCGCATAAAAGACCTCATGATTTACTGAAGAATTTAAGTTTTTGAGATAGAAATCAGACCTAAAATCATACTTTGGGAACTTTGCCAAAAATTTATTTTTTTTCAAAATCCCTCCGTTAATCACAAGCTATAGTCTTCTACTAAAGGATGATTCCTTCGTCTGTTACGCTGACCAACGCTTTTTTAAAAAAGATTTCAATGAAAAATTCACAAAATATTGTGCCAATAACACTCTTTCATACCCCCAACAGTTTGAACAAAAAAGCCTTAAATTTCTGTAAATAATAGTGAAAATAGACAATTATAGGACTCTCAAAAACTCTCCAACCCTTTAAGGATTTGCTTAAAGCATGCAATTTTCACTATGCTCTTTAGCTTGTTTCTATTCCAAATTGGATTTTTCCCATGGAAAGTGCTAGAAGGATGTTCGAGCACCTTTAAAAGGCTTTGGACATTTGGCAAAAGGACAAAAGGTTGATAATACTCATTAGAAACGCTTTTTGCAACGAAATGTAATTTTTTTGAAAGCAAATAAGGTAACATAATCTTTGACACGTCGAAGAACAGACAGACAGACGGACCCAATAGATTTCCCTGAAATTGTTCTTGACTATTCTTGGGGCAATATGAATATACTATGTCTTTTGTAAAGGGTATAAAAAGTAAATCCTTTCTTTTATATAGAATATAAATTTTATTTTCAGATTTTTTAAAGCACTCTTTTTTTTGGTTCCCATTGAAATATTGGGTCTTCTACTACTTTTTCCCTTTCAATTCCAGGGTATTTTCAAGTTGTGTCTTCACGTTGTTCTCTACTCATTTTCGTCATTGTTTTGACATGGGTAAACATTTGTCTCAAAACATTCTTTTTTGTCGAGTTTAAAGTTCATTGCATTGTGCCAGGATACACAAATACGGACGGACAGACAGACGGACAGACAGACGGACAGACAGACAGCCGGACGGACAGACAGACGGAGAGATAGAGCATATGCGAACCCTCGCAAATCCATGCATTATTCACATGCCCTGCCAAAACTGGCCTTGTTTTCCCTGCTGCTGTTGTTGTTGTTGTTTTTGCTATTGTTGTTTTTCTTTTTGTTTTTCATTTTTCATTTCTCGTTCTTATTTTCCACTGGCCACACTGAATCAGCGGCTTCGGCCCAAAAGAAAAGCCCAACATTGGCCAGCACTTTCATTTCCATGTCTAAATGCTTTCGCCTTTTCCTTAGCCTCATATCTTAGCCAAGTTAACCCAACCAGAAAGCACTACCCTGCCCCCCTTCACCGCCCCTCCACGCCTCACACTCCCCTCTGCCCACTCAAAGGCCACCGACAGGCCGCCCACCCCCCTTGGCCCCTTCAGTCAAACACTCAAACTTAATGCATTTTTAAAATTTGCATGTGCCTCGGCCTACAATGGCAGCTGTTGGTGTTTAACTAGTTAGTTAGTTAGTCCCGCCACCAGGACTAGGCTCTATACCCTATACCCTACACCCTATACCCTGCCCTGCCCTGCCTTTCCAGACAAGTGAAAAAAATCAACACACACACATTTACACCCAGGCTGCAAGTTGACTTCATCAAACGCTCGCGAACTTCACAAAATTGGTTCATTTCACTATTGCACCGTGGTACAAAAACCATAATACTCTTTTCGAGGAAAATAGTAGGTTGACTTTGTCCGAAAGTATATATTGTATTTCATTGAAGGAAACATCATAGAGCCCTAAAAGTTACATTTAGAATCGTCAGGAGGATAAAAGAAATCAATTGAGCTATGTCCGTCTGTCCGTCTGTCCGTCCGTCTGTCTGTATGCAAACTAGTTCCTCAGTTTTTGAGTTATCCTAACAAAACTTGGCACTTAGCTTTCTTTTGTTATGCCTAAGCATATTTGTCAAAACATGTCGTATCAGACCACAACATCATATGGCTGTCATATAACCATAATTCTTTTTTGCCCATATTTCCCATGTTTACCAACGTATTAGACTGAAAGTTCACACACTCTCAAGATTCACTATTAACTACCGCTCCACCAAATTTCATAAGGATCAGATATATCGTATATTAATATAACAAATAATCGGTTTTTGTCATGTTTTTAAACTTATTTGACTGAAAGTTCCATTTTTCCAAGATTCGTTATTATCTACCGCCAAAAATGAAATGCCTGAAAGTTGCAACTTGTTGATAAGCGTGTTATCCTTACTCATACCTTAATGTATGATATAAATATAAATAGAAACTTTTCAAAAATTCAGAACTAAAAATCGAAATAAAAAATAATTTCAAAATATTTTAAAGTATTTTTTAAAGTACTTTAAAAGTATTTTTTCAATAGTTTTGAAAGATTTAAGTGTTAAAAGTAGACTCTAGATTAAAGAGTGGTTATTTTTTAAAACTCGGATCCATTTTTGAAAATGTAGATTACGCTTGTACTTTT
This sequence comes from Phorticella flavipennis, assembly GCA_037040045.1. Taxonomy (NCBI): domain Eukaryota; kingdom Metazoa; phylum Arthropoda; class Insecta; order Diptera; family Drosophilidae; genus Phorticella; species Phorticella flavipennis. Next base: position 10,826 of record JBANCY010000538.1, on the reverse strand, counting down.
CTATAAATAGGCATTTGTATTTATGAGAAATACCATAAAAGATGTATATTACTTATTGGCATGTGTGTAAACATGTCGATCCCAACGACTATACAGCTAGGCGTAATGTACCATAAAATCAATTTTCAATTTTGGATGCTTGATAAATGATAAAACTTTTTTTTTGTTAAAATCGCCATATTTTAAATAAGCTTATGATTTAAGCTGCATAGTGGAATTTGCCGAATTCATATATAATCCATAATTTTTGCGGAAATTTTTGAATTATACCTTGGTGGGGCCTCTTAGAGAAACTAGGTTCTGGCGTAGGACTTGAAATCCACCCTCTTAAAAAAGAGTTATTCAGTGAAGGAAGCCGAAAAAGACAAATAGTGCTTTAGGCTTTGACCCAAAGGGGTTGTTATGGTCATATAATAATAATAATAACATAAAAGCCATAATTAACGTGTTGGGGTCATCAAATTTGGTATATATGTCGGTACAGAAAATATGATCTTATGCAAATATTATAATTTTAAATTTGTGTATTTATGACAATGTCCTAAAGCTCTATGGAAAATTGCTGAATATTTGGAAGATAAACAAATAAAATGATATCAAATTTGTTTTTTGATCAAATATTATACCGAACAAGATTATCATTGGGGAGGTATACCGATTCGTGAATTTATGACTACATTAATCCTAAAGGTCTACGGAAAATTTCTGAGTAGCCGGAAGATAAACAAATCAAACGAAATAAAATCTTGTTTTCATGAAATATGATAACGAACGAAACTGTCATTGAGCCGAGCGTTGTAAGAAAAACGTCCGCAATTTTCGGATAGAAATGACAAAGTAATAGCTACCGATGGGCAATACGTGGAATAATCGACCTATGAGTTGTTTTAGCGTATAAGTAAATCAGTGATTTTGGGCTTGATCGACTTGTTTTGTTGTTTAGAGCAACTTGTAAGTTATTTGCAAACGAGTGGACTTTTTTCAGACTAACCTCTTTTTGAAGCCATTTGGTCACACTGTGCAGTGTGGTGTGTTGTTGTATGTTGTTTCTTCTGCCATCAGCGATTGCATTGGTTAGCCGAGCATTGTAAGAAAAACGTCCGCAATTTTCTGATAGAGATGGCGAAGTAATGACTAGCAATGGGCAATATGTTGAATAATCAACCTAAGTTTTAACGTATAATTAGAAATATATGATTTCAAAGTTGATAGACTTGTTTTGTTGTTTAGAGCAACTTGTAAGTTATTTGCAAACGAGTGGACTTGTTTCAGACTAACCTCTTTTTGAAGCCATTTGGTCACACTGTGCAGTGTGGTGTGTTGTTGTATGTTGTTTCTTCTGCCATCAGCGATTGCATTTGTTACGGCTAGGCAACTACAACAACAACAACAACAACAACAACAACAACAACAACAACAACAACAACAACAACAACATTGCACTTTGACTTTAACGCTGTTGCATTTTACTAGGTCAAAAGCAACGTCACCGCTTGTAAAGGTTGTGCGCGAGCCCAGTGTGTGTGTGTGTCTGCGTGTGTGTGAGCAAGATGGCGGGCGTGGTGTGTACGTGATGTGTGTGTGTGTGTGTGTGTGTGCGGTGTCAAACATAAATATGGCGTAAAGGTGAAACTGTTGCTGGTTGCTGCTCCTTGCTGACTGCCGGGCATAAATCGGTTGCACTGTGTGTTGTGTGTGTGTTGTGTGTGTGTGTGTGTACATTGCCATATTGCGCGCTAAATTTCACACACATACACACACACAACACATACACACACACAACACACACACACACACACACTGAGGGCATCCAAATAGTAAACTATTTCTAATTGGAGGTCGTCCTGGTCGTTGTCTTCGCTGCCTTTTGGCTAAAACTGCAGTTGGTTGTTGTTGTTGTTATTATCCTTGTTGTTGTTGCTGTTGTTGTTGTTGCAGCTTATGTTGCCAAATGGCTCAGCGCAATGAGCATAATAATTTTTCATATTATATGTACAAAACAGGACGAAGGACGAAAGGACAAAAGGACGCAACGAACATGGTCTATGAGCAACTTGAAGTGCGTATAAACCAAACGTTTGTTGTTCTGTTTGCCTTGCAAATAGAACTTGGCAAATCAGTCTACAGCAAGTGCAAGTGCAAGTGCACTCGTTGGCCACAACTTGTAAGTTAATGGCAGCAGGCATTATATGTGTAGAACTCAGTTCACTTGCAACTCACAGAGCAATTTACAGCAATTTCAAGTCATTGAAACGTCTTAAAAATCATTTCAATTTGATTGAACTTGAACTTCTGGCCATAACTTAATGAGTTTCAAGTGCAATCGGTGTATTTATGGTAGCTTTGTAATGTAGTGTCTCGCTTATGACTTGTTAGCTCATGCGGAAGGTTTATAATAGGGTCGATAGACTATGACAGATATGTTGTAAGAGAACAGATCCTTCGAACATCGTGGGTGGTTCGAAAAGTATGTGAATTGCTTCAAGTTTGAGTGTTTAAGCGAACTCTTTGGGAAATTTTAACAAGAAATGGAAGCTATTAGGCGTCCTTAACTTATCAATAGGTCGTTAGAGCCGATGTAGTTCATTTTTGCATTCGTCAAATTTCAATTTCTTTCCTAAGTTAGGAAAGGCTTGAATTCCCTCACGACAACTTGAAAATCATTTTATCAGTAATGATAAAACATACCCTAAAAAGTTATTGCTTTTAATGAATCGCAAGTTTAATTTGACTCTGGACTTAATATTTGAACTTGAACTTTTCGCCATAACTTGTTTGATTCGTTTCTCGACTGCAGTCAAAATTGTATACCTTTAAAAAAACCTTGTAGAATATTTGAAAACATATAGGAAGTATTTGACTGTTAAAAGATCTTTTTTCTTCAATGTGTTTTTCTAACAAAAGGATGTACAATTTCCATTCATAAAAGTGAAGTGAATTTGCAAATCTCGCCATAACTTATTGAGTTTCAAATGCTGTTTCAATAGGAACCACATAGATTATTTGAAATCATATTTAAAACAGTTTTAAATAACGAAATTTTTCAAAATCAAAAAGTCTTTTCAGCAAGAGGATGTACGCGTTCCATTCATAGGAGTCAAGTGGATTAACAATTCTCGCCATAACTTAATGAGTTGGAAGTGCAATTAGCTTCATGTGTGAAAGAAACTTGTAGATTGTTTATAGTGGTTATTCATTGAGACAAGAGACAAACGTTGGACGAAATTTGATATTTTCATTGAAGCTGAATAAAGCGCAAATCGTTCAAAATATCTTTATAAGCACGATCTTAAAATAATTCAATCACAATAAAAGTGATGTACTAACACAACAAGTCAATCGTTCATTCATTCAACTCTCAAGTTTCATTCAATTTCCTAACTCATATTTTAATCAATCATTTCTTTATTACAGGGTATACATGTTAGTCGAGTTACCGCAGTAATATCAACATGTTCCTAGCTTGTTTGTGTTTTGGATTTATCTTTGTGCGCTAAACTCACTGCAAGCTGTGTCCATGGACACATTTCATTGTCAAGGCTTTCTGGTCTTTTGTGGGACTCGCTTTATCCGATTAGGACCACCCACATCCGCCCCCACAGCACAGCACAGCACACCGTAGCCGGCTCGTCGGAGCGTCGGGGCTCCTGGCCTCTGGTTTCTGTCCCGGGCAGGTGCGGTAGACCCGTAATGCCGCAAATGATCGACGGGGTCCCAACACCTGTTTTGCAACTTAGTTTCTCCGTTTGTGCGAGTGTTTTTGTTTCTGTTCGTGTTAATTTATACCAATTGCTTTTCTGTTTTTGTAACCACGCTCTGGATATTTAATTGAATCCCGTATGCACTCATGTCCAATAATTTCCGCCCGCTAACTCAATTAAATCCCCATTAAAATTGCAAACAGACACCGTGTAAAAAGGAGGAGAACAAGCAACACGCACCACGCACCACGCACCACGCACCTGGCTCATCGGCTCATCCATATGATTGCCCTCGGCACTCCGGTGCGGTGCACGACATTCCGTATTCCATATTCCGTATTCTTCAAAGGCATCTGCGGATTTCGTTAAGGCTCAAAGGTCACTTGGCATTGTGAGTCCACAAGTCCTCCAAGAAGTGTAAATACTCTTACAGTTGACAGTTGACAGCAATATTTGAGAAATTTGTGGATATTTTTATACTTACATAAAATATTTAATTAAATTTCGGAGAATCTATATTATCATTCATAAGGTTTCTTAAGCCTTACCACAATTTTATGCAATCCTATATTAAGTCTTAAGGTCACTGAGTACATAAATAATGAAGGCTCAATGAAGTATATAAAAAGATATTTGCCCAACATGTGTCGAGGCATTTGAAGGATGAAGGCTGAAGGAATAAAATTAAATCCAATAAATGATTCATTTTTAAGATTTCACAAATACTTCTTAAAAGGTCAAAAATTCGAGAGGTGTGTAAAAGTTTGTGAAAACACGTAGTATCAATGCAACACAATACTATAAACTATTTGTTTTCAACTGGCGCTCAACGTGGGCTCACTGAGAAAGACTTTGACGGTTAAGATTAAGAAAAAATAAAACAAAATACTAAGAGTATAAGTAAAATATTTCTTCAAATTAAAGCAAAAATTATCAGAAATGATGAGAAATTGAATAAAATAAATGGCGCCCAACGTATGCTTAAATTCCATGAAACTTAAGGGGTTACATAGGTTTTGCAATGTCGAAGAATCGATATTTTTTATTATCAATTTAAATACTATGATATTATTATTATTATATGGCTTTAACAACCCTATGGAGTCACATCATGAAGTATTATTTGACTTTATTTCTGCTTCCTTCACTGAAGATCTTTTTTACGTGGGTGAATTTCGAATCCTACGCCGCAATCTAGTTTTTCTGGGAAGGTCATACCTATTCACATGAGCGGGACTCGAACTCGCACCTCTTGTTTGGCGGGACAGTGCGCTATCCACAGGTCCACCGAGGCCCCTCATACTATGATATATCTCGAATATTTTCTGAAAGTTTCAAGATATTCGGAATGCAAGTGTAGCAGATAGAACCCTTGGGAAAGCGACCCGTCGAAAAAACATAATTTTAAAACAAATTTTTTTTCATGAATAAATTTTTATTGTTAATTTTGATCTCGCTTAATGTATTAATTTTTACCACTGTATTGTAATATCTTCTAAGAAACAAACTGATTACACAAATCGTATGGCTTTAGTTATATAAACGTTGATAAGAATGATTAAACCGAAAGGTATTGTGTTATTTCATTGAATGTGACGGATGTGGTGATACATTGGCTGCTTAATTTGCTATCCAGACGGATAGACGGAGTTTCCAAGAGTAGTTTCAGTGCCTTGTGTGCTTGAAACCCACAGTTATTGGACCGACATCGCTGTAGATGGTTCGGTTCCTATGTTCATTGTTCTTATGGCTGGCCACGTAGGTATTGTAATCGACACGGCAGGTGGCATCTTTGTCGCTTTGCAGCCAGTTGATGAAACGTCGCATCTGGCCGAGAAATGACAGTTTGCCCTTATCGCTATGATCCCGTTCGTACCATCGCAATACGGCATCCTCGTTGATGACACCGGCCTTGTAGAGATGGACAGCCAAGCGTTCGAATGACTTGAATAATGAGTTATGCTCGTAGCACCATTCCTGCAATTGGATTAACAATGCGATTTGTGAGTTATCCGTGCCGCACAGCAGGTTCAATAGAGGTGAAAAGGTTTCCAGCTTTCGTATGGTTAGATCCGCAAGCGTGCTGGTATTGCTAATGCTATTCAGAAGGGGGGTGTTACTTGGATTCGGATTTGAATTTGAATTGACAATTGCATTGATGATGGCATTGCCGCCAGAATTGCAACTGGATTGGGCATTTAATGTCTGCCACACAATGCGTATGACCTCCGAATCGGACATGTGATGTTCGCGTTGGAATTGTCGGACATTGATAATGATGTCCATATGGGGCAGCTTCTCTTTGATATCATCAAGCAGCCTCTGTTGCAATTGTCGGCGCAGCTCCTGGCCGGCACGTGCTTCATGCAGCTTGATTATCTCACCGAGATCACTTTCCTGATAAACTTGCTGAAAATATAAGTCGCTTCGTAGCATGGGCGGCATAAAGCTTATGATTTTGCCATCCAGGCCCGATTTCTTAAGCATTTGCAACATAAAACTCGAGCCCTTCTCTCCTTTCAAAGCGACGCACATCACCAGCATGAACTCCAGTGCCCAGCCCTCATCAATGCTGGTCTGTTGTTCACCCAACGCCAGAAGCGTTCGTGGTTGTATCTGGCCATCTATAAGGTATAGGGTCATTAGCAGGGCCAGCCGCCGTCGGGCGCCGGCCTCAAAGTTGCCCAGCAGCTTTAGTAATCGATAAACGTGACCCTCGAATGCCCCATCCAGGTGCTTGTGACGACGCCTCAGCCGTTTGAAAAGCTGCTCAAAGACTCGCAGAGCACTCAGCTCGTCGTGGCTCCGGAACACACAATATGTGGTCCGGATTTTGTAATCACCCCGTGTGCTAACCTTACCGTCCTGGGTCAACAGTCCGCCCGTGTAGATCACATCGTAGAACTGTTCGGCCAATTTGACGTACTCCGGCTTGCCGACAATAGGATCCAATGCCTTGCAACTGGCCTCCAGTTTGCCTTTCGTACGATCCAGAGCGGAGACAATCTCATTGCGAAATGTCAGGGCCTCCGTATCCTTCGGCTTAGCAGTCTTGGTCCGATTGGTCTTCAGACGGAAACAGGGTAATATATATTTCGAAGCCATTTTTGCCTCCACTTGCGTTGCATTCATTTGGGTTTCGATTATCAGATCAAGCCGGTAGTTTTCAATCGCTATTGTTAAGCATCCAATGTATCTCTATTTAACGCGTATCGGTTTTACATGAAATTTGGTTGCGGCTAAATGTGGTCGATTTTTGCTACGTTTTTGGCGAAAATTGCGATTTGTTCACTGGTTTTTGGTTTCTGTATTTTGCCTAAACTTGAAAACATGCACTACACAAAATAAATTTGAAAATTTCGAAGTATTACGCTCTGCTAGCTCAAACGTCAATTGATTACAAATGTGAAACAAATGTTGTATACATGGGAGCAGAAGTTGGTCAGGATCGGATGATGTTAAGTAGCTAAAAAATTGTCAAGAAAGGCATAATTTATGAAAAAAAAATGCCACTTAATCATATGACAACCATATAACTACAATTCGTCTTGCTTTATTCTCCCAGTTTACTAATCTACTGCCTTTAAATTATATATAAATGTAGATTCTAAAGTTCCACCAACTTTCAAAACAATTGACCCATAGACACAATAGTTATGCCACTCTGAATACTTCTTGCTGCAGATGTATATGAATTATGCAGGAAAATAATTTGCTGCATACTTTTAGGCTCTTCTCTTCTCAAATATACCCAACAAGTTGTGATTGTCTCTAGCGCCAAATTGTACTCAAAATGAGTATCAAGTACATGGAGCGCAAATGAATGGCGCCCAACGTGTGTCAACTACATTGATTAAGCAGCTATTTACATAGTACCCAGGGGTTATTACTGCATTAGGTTTTGGATTATGACGGACCCAATTACTTATAAGTAGCACCTACTGGCCACGTCCATAATTTTCGGGATTTTCGCTGTTCCCGAAAATCCAGTCGGAGTGCTCCGTGGGCCACTGATTTGTCCCTAAATATGCTATTCGGTTTGTTGTTGTGTTGTGTTGTGTTGTCCTCATATCATTTGTCATATCACAGTGATAACTGTGTCTAGGTCCATGTGTGTGTGTATGTGTGTGTGTGTCTGTGTGTATGTGTGTGTCTGTGTGTGTGAATCCCTATGCTTGAGCAAAGTAGACATGATAAAATGGCCGCTTAGGCGCTGACAGCAGCACAAATGCAAATACCACACACACACACTTACACACACACACACACACACACACACACTCACACAGAGACACACACACATACATAGACAGTGTACTAGAGACAGAGAGAGAGAGATATAGTATGTTTGAGTGAGAAAGCTAATGCGGCACTTCATATGCTTGAAAGATTGTCATCTGTGTGTGTGTGTGTGTGTGTGTGTGTGCGTGTGTGTCTGTGTGTGTGTGTGCCTTGAGTGTGCGACTGACAAATGAGACACTGACGAGCAACAATGTTGTCATGTTGATGTCTTCATACATATATATGTATATATCTTTATAGCTATAGCCTTATATATAGCCATAAAACTGTTTGTACTGTCTGTAACATCCACTTAATGTCCACAATAAACATAGTTTGGCACTAAGGTTGGAAAATTGGTGATAGTTAACAGAGTTTTTTACATGTTATATTATTATTATATATAATATAATTATATATTATTAAATAAAGCCGATATTTTAATTAAGTCATAACAATTTATTTGATTTGTTCCAATTTACAAGCTAATTTTAAACAGATATGCTAATAATCTCTGTTTTTGTCATAGGAAATCTAAGACTTAAGCCCGGCTTATGCCGTCCAAATATTATAAAATATAGAACATGAGCTAAGCTTTTATACCTAGTGGTCCCATCTAATATGCCTCACATCGATAATGAACTCAATCAAAGACATCGCACAGATTCCAGTTCAGTTTGCAATGCTATAATCTTGGGTCAGTATATATATTTAAGTATTTACTATATATAAAAACAATGTGTGGACTTATGAATGATTGTGAAGAGCAACAGTGCTCCATGTTAATTGGAATTCTTGTAATATTCTTAGTCTTTGAATCAAAGAGTAGACTAGGGGCTTGGCTTTAAAAATCATACAAAATTATAGAGTATATAAAAGTGTGTGTCAAATTTTAGGTTAATAGAGTAAATATTATAGAATTAAGCCTAAAAATCATAACAAATTTGGCATAATGTAGTCGATAAAAAGGCTATGATTCTAGAACAGATTACAATAGCCCTTGTTGCTTTAAAAGATTTTCAAAATCATATAGGGTATGGCCACATCTCAAACGTGGGCCATCGTAACGATACCCTGGCCATGCTTAACATCTATAGGTGTATTATGAGATGCTTAAACCGAACGAGACTATCACGTGGGATGTAAATGGAAGACAATTGAGGCGTTCGAGCCGATCATTCTTAGAAAAACTGCCGCAATTTTCGGATAGAAGTCATTTTGCAGCACGACAACGCTCGGGCACATGTTAGTCGGATTGTCAATACTTAGTTGGAAATATTTCGTTGGCAAATGGCAAAAAGCAGTGGCTAGCGATGGGCAATACTTTGAACAATAGATTTTTAACCATTTGTTGTTCAATAAACCCTCAAAGTTCGAAAGAAAAACACTTAAAACTAATTCCAACTTCTAAAGCTTAGTAGTTTAACTATTAAAGAACCCTGCTTATTTGCGCTCAACCTACCCAATATTTCTTGTTTAACACTTTTGGCTTATTACGTTAACCAACACTGTTGATCTGCTATGATTTTTTCAATATTTTTTGTACCTTTTTGCTCCTTGTTTTTCGTAAATTATGATTGATTGATTTGTAAACCTGACATTGATTATATTCGGTTTAAATTGGTTTGGATTCGTGTTGATTTGATTGATTTATCGCATCGCGTTCACCTCAAAATGATAAGACTTTTTAGTCAACTGTGTTTCAGTTTTTGATTTTGATTGTATTGCTCGTCCCTCTACCCTCCTTACCCTCTCTCTGTCATCAATTGACAACTGTTGCGATTGATACAATAATCGCGCCCTCAATTTCGCTCTTCTTTCTACTTTTATGTACATATGTACACAAATACCCTGTATTTATTATATATACTTTATTTTTTCATTCTTGAAACTGAGCTGCGCTACTGTTGTCATGTTTTTTATATGTATTTTATTCTGTTATTTCTTTATTTTTATTTTTATTTTTATTGATAAGGTCTTTGATGAAGTGACTGTCAGCAAGGCGACCTATTGATGAGACGTTTACCTAGATATGGGACTACGAGATTTGATTCGTGCCTCAATTACAAATTTAGTTCAGTTTGTTGATCGATGTGGCCGTTGTCGACTTGATTGATTATTGATTGATAATGCCAAATGCTCAATTGATTAGCATTCAAGTAGTTTGTCAACCCAAATAACCTTTGCTAATAAACCCTTTAAACATATGTAGCTTATCCTAACCATACCATAAAACCATACCATATAACAAATCAATTCAGTAAAATAAGTTATTTTTATGCTTCAGTTTGCCAACTTATTTGCCGTCCGAGGCTTGTGAATGTGAATAAATGAATGTATCTTGTGGTTTACTTTGGGTTTTTTTGTATGCTCCGAATGTATCCAGTACTGTGGAACCCTAAACTTTTGCATCCTGAGCAAAACCCCGAGGGGGCGACACCGTTTCCCCATTCGTTTTATTGACATTGGAGGCAGCAGCTCAAATATTTAGATAAGCCGAAAGGTGTCGCTCACCGAAACAAAACGGAGGAAAGAAAGAAATACAGGTGAAAATGGATTAATTAGGTGTGAGTGACTAGCAGATACGCTGTAGAGTAATGAGAAATGTATCTTGATAATGAGGTGAAGGGAAAAAGTGACTATATAGAATGGTATGTAGACGGTTAGTGACGGATAGTCTGACAGATAGAAGGACAGATAGATAGACAGATAGACAGACAGATAGACAGACAGCTAGACAGACAGATAGACAGACAGACAGATAGACAGACAGATAGACAGATAGACAGATAGACAGATAGACAGACAGACAGATAGACAGACAGATAGACAGACAGATAGACA
>JBANCY010000537.1:3914-28506 GCA_037040045.1 Phorticella flavipennis | reverse complement strand
TGTCTGTCTATCTGTCTGTCTATCTGTCTGTCTATCTGCCTGTCTATCTGTCTGTCTATCTGCCTGTCTATCTGTCTATCTATCTATCTATCTGTCTGTCTATCTGCCTTTCTATCTGTCTGTCTATCTAAATTTGGATTTATTTATATAAATATATTACATAAAAATGCTCTAAAAAGAATGGGGAGTGGGGATGCGAACCCAAGAACTCTAGTTTTTCCCCCTGGCTCTCCTATATAACTCTATCTTATGGCGTATCCCAAATTCTTATGGCGTATGAAATCTTCGGAGAGCTGTACGCATCTCGCATTAATCGTCCTGTCCCTAAAAAGTCAATCAAAATTTTCTCCAAATCTCAGAAGAGGTAATATGGAATCATCTAAATAGAGTATTTTAATCAGAGAAGCACAAGCGAAACCGCGGAGACTTTCTATATGCCCCAAAACCAAATCACTAAAATGAAACTATCCTTAAAACCATATCTTCAATTGAGGTTCCTAACTTCCATAAATCGAATCTTCTAAGCCCTTTTCAACAACGGCTAAAATTTTCCCAAATTTTCCCATTATCGAGCTTCTCCTCATCCATTAGTAAAATATCTCAACTTTCTACTTCAATTGTTTCACCCAAAATATTTGCTAAATGTATTATATAATATAATATAATATATAAGAACTTAAATTAAGCGGATTATTCAATCATTCATAATATATAACTGAACAAACAATTGTTAAACATAGAAAACAATATATATATTTCGGTTTTTCTTTTTTTTTTTTTAGCCAAAAGCGCAGTGAAAATCAAATGAAAAGTGGAAAATGTAAGCGAAATAAAAAGGAAATTTGATCGGATTTTGATAATATGGGGAAATATTATGGGTTGGTTGAGCGCTGATGGGGGTTGTGACGGGTGTTTGGTAATACTCGTAATTCGTGGTGTGGTTTGAAACAACAATGCAAAGCACTTGAAATACAAATTCAAATTTGTGAAAATCAAAACGGAAAACATATGGAAAAATATACGATTTTTGGTTTATTTTTTTGGTTTTTGGTTTTTCGATTTTCAAATAGCTGCAAAAGCGCGCAAAAATCTTGCATAGAAATTGAAACATATTTTTGGTTTTTTTTTTTTTTGGTTTTTTTGTACAGAACGTGCCAATTTATAACGGTTTTGGTTTTTTTTCTAAGTGTTAAAATTATGAGAAAAATTTCGGAACGTAGAACTGAGAACTTAGAACTTAGAAGACGAAAGCAGCAGCACTTGAAACAAGCCAAACGAAGCAACAAACGAAGCGCTTCAACGCCAAGCTTTAGCTTAATACGACCCATAATATAATGGTATATATATATATATATATTGGTATATGGTATGTGAGGTCTTAGTAACGGTATATATATAGATATCAAACATAACGGTATTTTAGCGTACAGTTAGCAAAATCAATGAAATTAGAAAAAAAGCCAAAGAAAAATTTCAAAATCAACTCAAGTTAAAAATCATGCGAAAATATATCTTTTTTGGTTTTGGGTTTATGTTACAAATGGAGTTTTCCGAGTCGCTGTGTGGGTTGTGTGTGTGTGTGCGAGAGAGAGAGAGAGAGCAAAGAGTAGAGAAAGAGAAAAAGTGAGAGAGACAAAGAGAGTTTGAGGAAGAGAGAAACGGGTAGAGAAAGTAAATGTGTGTCTCTGAGTGTGTGTGTGAGAGAGAGAGAGAGAGAGATTTAAGACCCTATATCTTATATAAATGGTTATATATCGGGAAATTCTGTTGATTTATCAGTTAGAGAACTCCGTTTCGAGCTGTATACGAAATTTGAAGTTTTGGTATACTTTTAAAACAAGCTCAAGAAGTTTTTTCATCGCAGTTTTCTCGTATTGAAAATACGACGAGGATTATTTTAAGATTCCAGATGGATTTCAAAGTAAACAGGACACAGGCAAACATATTGGTTATTTATCAGTTTGCAGTCTTGAAAATAAGTGGAAAATATTCTCAATTTTCCACAAGCATTTCAGAGTAAACTTTGGAACTTTTCCTTTTTGGAGATATCGAATAGGTTTTCAATATATTTTCAATAATTCAAATTGTTTACTTTGGGATATTCCCTAAAATGTCAACACTTAGCATCTATTCGCCAAATAATTTCTATTGATCTTCTATTCTGAGCGGAAGACTTATCAAAATTTTAATAAATTATTTACAGGATGATTGTTGGATTTTGCGGGAAGGCTTTATTCTTTTCATCTTTTATAATTGAAATTTTGGGAAATTCATTAAAATAGAGTTTTTATAGTTTTATATTAACATCAATTCTTATTGATTTTCATATATGTTCAAGAGTAACTGTTTGCCAGATGTATACTAAGCATTATTTTCATCAATCGTCTGGATGGATTGAGATTACTACCGGTAATTCTATATAACCTTTTTTTGGCGATATGGAAAATTAAGCGAATTCTCTGAAATTTGTCTAATATAGTAGATAGTGATAGTGGTCTGCGGGATTAAAGAAATCCATTGTCTATCTGACCCTTTGTATACACCTCTTAAGATATCATAATGAAACTTGGTGTATAGCCTTCTAAAATTGGCCTATGTTCCCATGTTTCGAGAGTCACTTAAGTTTCAACATTATCTATTATGACACCAAATTTTTAAAGTATCGAATCACTATATCATATATCTGTCATATAACTAAAATTAGGATTTATTTTAATAGGAACATAAGCGGAGAGTTTGATTCTTCTTAATCTTCGACTAAGGTATGAAATCCTTGTAAAATTTCATACGAAGCCCCACAATTCTTACGCTCAAACGATATATGAAGAATCCGCAAGTATCAGTAGTATTTCCAGAAGAAATGATTTCAACAAAAGGATTGCTAATTAGTTGTTATAATCTAATAATTCCCAAAAGATTCCAGATAGTTATAGAACTCTTCAAATGGAGTAATTTAGTTGTATAAATGGAAAATTAGATCCAGATTATTTGATTATTTCAAATTTTACAAATGAAACTTATTGTGTAGGAAATATCTTGGAAAATCTAAAAAAGCTCATTGTATAGGGACACGCCCTGATATATACAAAGATCTAGAGATTGTAATGACCTATATCAGTTTTGTTTAGTTCTTTGAAGTTCTGAAAACATATGATTATTTTGAAAATCTGAATCAATATCTGGAGCTGACATATTGTAACATCTTGAGAGCCCGTTTTTGGGAGATTATAATATATGAAATACAATTCATGTTTCTTTTATGATATTGTGTTCGGGTGTCGTTGCAAGTTTTGTGGGTTTTGTGGGGCATACGAGTATTTAAGTCATCTAAAACTACTTGTTGTACGAAGAAAACGTAAAGAAAACTTGAATAAGGAAAGTAAATAAAGCTAGCTTAAGGCAGTAATAGAGCAGAGCTAGAGAACTTAAAAGAGAATAAGAATAAGAATAAGAAGAAGAAAGCCATAAAAATAACTAAATCGATTTTGCTAGCTTAAAAAGTTGGAAAAGCTTTAAAATGTTGGAACTAAACTAAAACTAAAACTAAAACTAAAAGATAATATAGATAAGATCATAAGATAGATCATTAAGAAAGCGCTGCACTTTGATATATATAATATAATATAATATATAATATAATTTTGACTTAGAATCTGTTATGTGGGTTTTGTAATGTATTCGATATACAATATATATATATATGATATATATTGTAGATAGATATGTATATATAGTTATATATGGTAAACTCTGGTGGGTTTTTACTGTTACTGTTATTGTTCTTACTTGAAAGACTGTGACTGTGGCCCATAATATGTTGTTGAAGTGTTTTCGATCGCATTCACATTGCGGATGTCGGCTGATTATTTCGGGACACGTGCACTCGCGTTCGAGTCCGGATTCGTCCAAAAATTTACAAAACTTACCGCCAAACAGATACATGCCGAGTATGCTGTAGGTTTATATATGTATATATGTTTATATATATGTATATATATCATATAGGTATATATATATATATCGGGTTATATATATATGGATATATAGATATATATATGTTGTATAAATAATTGAGATTGTATTGATCGTGATTTGATTTGATTTGATTTGATTATGAATACGAGTATTTATATATATTTATATATATTGAGAGAGAGAGATATATACATATGCATATATATAGACGATAAATGTTATCGATAGACTTTTGAACTTTTTTATATGTATATATATGTGTATATGTATATATGGTATGGTCTAGGCATATATAAACTATTTATAATATATATGTATAAAGTTCTTTTTGCCGAGTTTTTTGTATGTTTTGTTGAGTTTCTGGTATATTATTTGCTATATACAGAACTGGGAGACTTTTCTTTGTATAGTGTATGGTGTTGGTCGTATATATTATATATAAACTGTATATATATATTTATATAGAGAGACAGAGAGAGAGTGAGAGAGAGAGTAGAGCAAAAAGTTGTTCAAAAGCAAAAACTTGTTGTATTTTACAGAGTTTTTGGAAATTATTTTCAATTCTGTAGAACCTGTCAAAACTCTATATAGAGAGAGACTGTACTTTATATGACATGGTGTGTGTGTGTGTGTGTGTTTTTTGGGGTGTTTTGGTGTGTGTTTAGAGTAACGAGAGAGTTTTCAGTTTACAGTTTAGAGTAGAAAAGTTTTGGCATGTTTTTGGGGTTTACTTTTTGGGGGGGGGGTTTCGGGTATTACTTATAGAGTCTAGGAGTAAATATTATACAATAATATACATAGTTAAGAGCATATATATATATAAATAGACAGAGAGAGGTAGATATATAGAGCAAGACGATTGGTTGTTGGGGGAGAGAGGGAGAGAGAGAGATCGAGAGAGGAAGAGCGTGGTATGTATATGTATGTGTTTAAGAGGCAAACCAAAGTGAGACAGAGAGACAGAGAGAGAGAGAGAGAGAGAAAGACACGAGACACGAGACACGAGCACTAACAATAAGAGCGAAAAGTGTGTACAGCAGTTGTGTAAAGCAGGCAGTGTTTTCTTCATATGATATAAATATATCGATAGTATATCGATAACATGCCAGGCAAATGAAAAGAAATGTAGAGCTAATGCTTTCGCGGCCTTTGCCAGTCTGTAAAAACGCTTACCTGTGCAATATCTATGCATATATTTTATTTAACTGCCTTATAAGCTAGACTATCGATAAGAAAAACTATCGTTTAATCGTAACAAACGAACTATGGAACTATAACATGCAAATGCGCGCTGCTTGCTAAAACTAAACGAAACGATTTGGAAATGAAACGTTAACACATGCGGCACATTTCCAGCAACGTAACGTAATGTAACGTAACGTAATGAAACGTAACGAAACGAAATGGAATTGAAACAAATCAAAAACACACCACAAATTAGTTGCGAGCCAAAAATGGAGCTAAGCATAAAAAACTAACGCATGAAACTGCCAGTAAAAAAGAAGCCAAAAAAAAAAACGAAAGGCATTTATTGTTATCGATAGTTGTGCTTTGTTTTTGGGTTATCGATATTTTTTGTTCACCAATTTGGCACAAAAACAGCGTAAACGACAACAGAGCGCAGTTAGACAGACAGAGAGAAAGATATAGAGTGTGTGTGAGAGAGAGAGATATATATAGAGAGAGAGCGAGATAGAGGCACACAGAGGTATAGCGGTATTTGTTATCGTTTATTGTTATCGATTATTGGCAAGCCTAGCACACTGGACAAACGCAACAACAAACAAACATACAAAACAAAACGAAAAGCAAACCGAAATTTAAACAAAACAAAATGCTTACATTTGGTATATTTTCATTTTTTTTTTTTTTTGGTATTTTTTTCGATATTCTTGGTTTATAGAACATTTAGTGTTAGTTATCGATAAGTTATTAGGTGGTATGCATATATACCCATATATATATCAATTTTTGGCAATTTTCGTATATATATATATGGATATATATTTGATAGTTTTGATTAGAACAAAAATATTTTAATGCTGATAAATTGGCAAATTTTTGGGGTCTACCTGAAACACTGTGACGAGCGCCCATAGCAGGCTGTCGAAATTCTTACGATCGCAAATCTTCTCTCCGTTAATTTTCTCGCAGAATTTACATCCGAACAGATTCATGCCGAGTATACTAAATTGTTGGTATATTGGGTATTTGGTTGTTGTTGTTGTTGTTGTAGTATAATATATATAATATGATATTGATATACATATATATATTTATATTGCGATAATATAATATTCTTATAAATTTTTATTATTATTATTATTATTTTTCAATTAAAAGAAAATAACCAAAAAAATATAATGTATTTTTTGTGTTTTGGTATTTTTTTTTAATTTTTAAGTGGGGGTTTTTTTGTAGTTTTTTTTAGTTTCAGAATTTTTTAGTATTCATTAAATTTTTAGTATTAATTTAGTATAGCAATTTGTGTGGTAAGAAAAGAGAGAGAGAGACAAAAGAGAGAGAGAGAGAGAGAGAGAGAGAGAGAAATAGATAGTTAAGGAAGAAAGAGAGAGAGAGAGAATATGTGTCTTTAAGTGAGCAGCAAGCGAGCAAAACTCAAAAATATACTAAAGCAAAAAATACTAACAAAAAAGGGCCCAAGTATGGCATGGGACTAAAGCTGCTTTAAGTAAATATCGTTTTGCAGGCAGAGAAGCTTTCGGAGCTTTTTGGGCTCAAATAATCGGACAATATGGGGCAAAGGAAAGAATTACTCTGAGAGAGCAGAGAGAGAGAGAGGCTGAAAAGTTAAAGCTGAAGCCTAGAAATATGGAATAGTATTATTTATTTAGTTAGTTAGAATTTGTTTTTATATTGTCTTCATTTTGGTATTTTTTGGTATATTTTTTTTTGGGCATTTAGTTAAACGTTTTATTTATTTAATAGATGATATGAACGATGAGTTTTGACTGTCCTAAGTTCGTTTTTAAGGTGAGCAAGTATATAGTATTGTAGAGTATGGTATGTTTTTTGGTATTTTATACTAACTACTCGAAACATATATGATTTTAGTTCAAGAACAGAGCAGCTAAGCTAACTAAACTTTTGTATGTTTTTGTGGTGTGAGACTTTTGTTTTTTTGGTATAAAATAGCATATTTATGGCATAGTTTACGATTAGTTATAGCATATAGATTTATATATATATATATGTAAATATATATAGAATATGATAAATATAGGGTATCAAAACTGCAGCGACTGCAAAACTACACAATAAGCTTTTACGACTTTTAAGTACGGTATAAAGTATGGTATTTTTTTCAGTATTTTTGTGCGTGTGAAAGTTTCATTTTTTTCAGTGTTGAATAACGAAAAGCGTGAAATTGAGCTTTAATCAAAAGCTTTGTTATTTTTTTTTTATTTCATCTTTTTGTTGTGTGTGTGTTGAGAGTGTGTGTGTGAGTGTTGGTAAACTATGTAAAAAAAATATATAGATAGTGTTGGTAAAGTCTAAAAAAGTAGCTAAGACACACATTTAGTTAAGTTAATTGAATCGAATGAAGCTTTTGACTAACTAACTAAATTGTTGTTGTTCTTGTACTTGTTGTTGTTGTTGTTGTGGAAAAACCAAGAGGAAAATCAAATTTGAAATGAAAAATTTGCTCGCAAAGCAAAAATTGACGAGTAGCGAGTGAAAGAGACAGACAGAGCGTAAGTGAATCAAAAGAAACGTGTAAATGAGTGAGAAGGAGAGAGTAGACAAGGACAGTTGTTGCTCGAATTGTTGTAGAGTAAGAGACAGAGAGAGAGAGAGAGAAAGAGAGAGAGAGAGAGAGAGAGTTATACTCAATTCTTTGTGTCTTTTTGGTGTTTCTTATGCAAAGTGAGCGAGCGAGACAACTTTACGACTTTGGTGTTAAATAGAGAGAGAGAGAGAGATAGCGAGTTACCAAGTAAAAATTGTGTAAAAGAGAGTTAGCAAGAGAGACAGAGATAGCTGGAACTGTGTTTATATATCTTTGGTTCAGTTAAATTTGAACAACTTGATGGGACGTACTTTTTGGTAAAACTCTAACTACTTGGAATCTTTAGCTTTAACAAGTACAATTAGTTTAAATGAGCGAGACAGAAATAATGTGTGTGTTTGTGAGAGAGAGAGAGAGAGAGAGAGAGAGTTGGAGCGAGAGAGAGAGAGAGCGAATGTGTGTGAGATTAATATGTGTGTAGAAAACAAGAGCAAGAGCGAGAGAGAGAGAGAAAGAGCAAGTCTTACGCAATCGTTTTACTCAAATGGTACGCAGAATATGTGTGTTAGAAAGAGATAGAGCAAAATACGAGTACAGTTATTACCGGGGTAATATTATATGGAGTTTTCTTTCATTGGGAATGTGTGTCGTTCTTTGGTACGTGTGGAGCGAAAGAGAAAGCCAGAGAGACAGTCAAAGAAAGAGAGAAAAAGTGTGTGTGTAAGGGTAGAGAGAGAGAGAGAGAGAGAGATAGAGAGAAAGAGAGGGCGAGAGAGTACTGGCAACAGCATGAGCGTTAAAGCGAGAGAAATATATAGTTAGAAAGAGAGACAGAGCGAGAGCTAGAGAAAGATTGGAAGCACAACTCTATATGCACAGCTCATCTGGGAACTGAATTCCAATTCTTTGCCCAAATGGGGCATACCCCACTGCTTTCTGTGCATATAAAGAAGTGTTTCTGTTTGAAGTTTGAGACAGAAATCTCTTAAAATTTCGAGCGCACAGCGTTGCCACCTTATGGAACTTAGCGAAAGCACAATTTCTGTCTCTAACCTCAAATTTGTTTATGTCTTTGTGTGTGTGTGTTTTGGGGCGATTTGTACTATGTAGTTCTTCTTCTTCTTCTTCTTATTTTTTTCTGTACTTTTTGCTTGGGTTTATTATAGGCTAACGCAGAAATGATCTAGGGATAGCATTAGTTATATTACTAGACACAAAGTATGTGTGGATGTCGAGAGCTCTAACAGCTAGCTATTCCAGATGTTAAGACTGCTATGAAGAAGAGTTAAATGGTCTAAACACTCAAGTGTGATTTTATGGGGTTTTATCTGGGTGATTCGTATGGATCGCTTTCTTTTGTGGTGCGTCGAACTGATATAGATCTCAAGAAGTTTATGAATGTGAAAATTGAACTTAGGAGAATAATAAGGAGAAATTACCAGAAAAGGTAAACTTTGCGGCAATACTATGGTAAAAATTATAGTTTTCTGATTTTGGCCTAGGGATGGCTTCGGGTTGATGTTATCGACTTTATTATAGACTATAGCAATTCGATTTTTAGGACATTGATAAGGCTTAAATGAAATGATATATGTCTCGACATGAGAATCAAATTAGTTAGAACTTTGATTTAGATATATAGATCATTTAGAAGATATAGCATATAGCCAACCGATTTCAATGAAACTGTGTACCAAGTTTCAGTAGAATCAGACAGACACACAGACGGACATACAGACTGGAAGAGGCACAAAGCTTCGATCCTTAATAATATTACGATATCTCCCCAATATTTAAAAAAAAACAAATCAGTAAAATTTAATGCCGAATGTCCTTCTTGAGATCTATTTCATAATTTATGCATAATTTTTCTCAAAATGCCCTGTTTTTTTCGTTTCGTTTTTGTTATAGAGATGATGATATCATTCATATTTTGAGTTTAGTTTTTGTTAATGCTTGGGGAGCAGCGCTTCTCCCGATTTTTGTTCAGAATTAGGCATATATACACATATAGTCTGTATGTTTTGTGTGTGTGTGTTAGTGTTGTTATTGTTGTTGTCATTGTTATATTATTAAATAGTTGTTGTTGCTGTTGTTGTTGTTGTGGTTGTTGTTGTTGTTGTTGCACAGTGGTGTGGCAACTGCTGAACTCACCTGAATATGAATATGAAAAGCACGAGGAGGGAGAAGAATACGGCCACATTGTCCATGGTGCGCAGCATGACGAACAGCTGGCGCCGCAGATTGGGCATAAACCGGACCAGCTTGAGGATGCGCAACAGGCGGAAGGTGCGCAGCACGGATAAACCGGAGCCACCGCCGCCGGTGCCGTTGCCCGTAAACTGTTGACAGATCTCAATGGCGCTACGGGGGGAAAATGGTAGAGGAAATAGGAAAATATAGCTATAAGATCTGCAGGGAAAGCTTGGATAAAGATCGTAGACGAGGCATCAGGCGCTAAGCTATGTATATGTAAGGCAACCCTCGGTATTACACATATTGCACATAGTGCATTTCTATTCTTTTTGTATTTCGCAAGTCATGTCCCTGCTCGGGCGCCCTAATATGCTATATATTTCTTAAGCTATCCTAGCTATTATGTTGAAATATTTTGAAAATTATAAAAATTGTAATAATATTCAAAATATTCAGTCTATATATATATATAGACTATCAAAATTTGGCACTTTATTTTGTCAAGTCATAAAGTATATTTATTAAGCAACCCTCGCAAAAAAATTGTTGGATATTACAAAAATCAATAAAATATATAAAATGGTATTCGGGTACAGAAGTTTTTACCCATCTAAAAGACGTCCCTGCTCGGGCGTCATATTATTTGAATTCATTAAGCTACCCTCGCTATTATATGGAAAGGCTTTGATATGGACAAATTTTGAAAAATTATAAAAATTGATATAATATTAAAATTCTACCTCAATTTTCTTTTATATATTATTTTTAATGACAAGTTCCGACTTTGACTTCAAGATATATATTCATTAAGCTACCCTCGCTGTTATATATATATATATATATACAAATTTTAAAAATCTAAAAATTGTAATAATATTAAATTCTGTATATTCTGTATAAATGTTCTACTTTAATTCCTTTGCAAGCACACATGCCTGATCCGATGCCATTATAAATACTTATAAGTCAACCCTCGCAATTATATATATACTAAAAAATAAAATTTTATTTTAAGAACTTTTGAAAAAATCAATATAATCTAAAAAACATATATATTTGCTACAATTGCTTTTACCTATTCTAAATAAAGTCCCTGCTCGGGCGCCATAGCATAAACTAATGAAGCAACCCTCGCCACTCACCTGAGTATGACAATGATGCCGTCGAAGACATTGAAGCCATTGGCTATATACCGAAAGGGGCCCTCGGCCACCACCTTGAGCAGCATTTCGACGGCGAAGATGCCGGAGAAGACCACGTTGCTCGTTTCCACAATGGCGGTCAGTTCCTCGGGCTGATCGTGGTACTCGATGCCCATGGACAGGGTGTTGATCAGAATGGCCAAAAGGATGCCCTGCTGGAAGTACTTGTGCTCCACCAGCAGCTTTATATAGCGCCTGATCCAGCTGCAGACCCGCATCAGGCAGCGGTAGACGGCGATCAGCAGCCGGAGGCCGGCGGAACGCGGCCGTCGTCGCTCGTCGAGGGGCGACAGGGCGTTCTGGTAGAGATCGTAGCAGCAGGCGTAGTCCTCCATGTAATTGCCGGTGGGTGTGGGGGCGTGGCCGTGGCGTTGTTGCCTGTGCCCATTGTTGTTGCGGCTGTGGCTATTGTTGTTGTTGTGGTGATGCTGTCGATGCCGCTGGTGCTGCTGGTGTTGCTCTTTGCGTCGCTGCGTCTCGCCGGCGATGGGCGGCAGGGGCAGTGGCACCGCTGCAGAAACCGCGGACAGTTCGAGGCTTATGCCCGGCGCTTGGTCGCCGGCGGACGCAAATGCTGTGGCATCCACATCGCCACTGCCGCCGGCCGTGGCCGAGGCCGAGGCAGAGGCAGCGGCTGCTGCTGCGGCGCGCTTCAGCTGCATCTTGTTGAGGGCCTCGACGGTGTGGGGATCGCAGCGCGCCAGTGAGGAGTAAAATGACTCCAGCGTGCTCTGACCCGTGGGCAACGCCGCTGAAAAGGCCACAGAGAATGCTAAAAGCTCTTGACAAGTCATCGCGTCGTGTATACCCAATTCTGAGCAATCTGCATAGGGATTGGCGATGGTGCCGCCGATGCTCTGGGGTAGATTCACCTGGAATTGCGGGAGAGAGCATACAAGCAGTTGATCGGTTGTAAGCAAATGGCGTTTATATGAAAAGTGAATCAGTTTTAGCGTCAAGTGATGACTTTCAACAAGTATCGCTGGTATGTAAAGATCACTTGTAAGCAAATATCGCTTGTAAGCAATTATTGCTTGTAAGCAACTATCGCTAATAAGCAAATTTTAGGTGTCTGGAATTTTACAAGCAGATTTTTGGTACTAAATATCGATACGCTGACCAACTGATTGTCGAACTTGGATAAGAGCATCTTCTGTAGATTTTTTTGATGCATACACAAATCGTTTATAAGCAAATATTGCCTACGGAAAATACGGCCTTGAAGGTGATTGTTTCAAAATAGGAAATTTTTAATTTTTGCCATAGCCATTAGTGTATATGTATAGGTTATTGTATACGTAAATTGTCGCTTATAAGCAAATATCGCCTAAAAGCAAATATTTTCTAGAAAAATATAATTTCATAAGTATATTTTTAGATAATCCCTTGAGAGAAAATATCGCTTATAAGCTACATTCAACAATCTGGACTTTCAAAAGAAGATTTTTGGGTCAACTATTGTCTCGACGCCCAACTGTCGTTTTATAGCAAGTGCAACTTCTGTAAATATTTTATACCTATACATTAATCGCTTATAAGCAAATATTGTCTATGGGAAGTATGGATTTTTAGGAGATTATCAAAAAAATATATGTAAATTTAACTTTAAAATTTTGATATTTGCATAAAGCCAATATATACTGTAGATGTGCATTGTCGTTTATAAGCAAATGTCGACTGTAGGAAAATAAGTCCCAAAAAATTCTTTATTTTAAGCAAATGACATCTCAGATAGCTCGATATTTGATATCTATCTGTGACATTGTCATAATCGCTTGTATGCAAATATTGCTTATAAACAAAATTTAACTAACTGGAATTTTATGAGAAGATTTGTGGGTTAATCATTCTCTTGCGAGTTAACTGACTATTGATTTCAGGCAAGTGCACCTTCATTAGATAGTTTTATAACTATGTATATACCAATCGCTTATAAGCGAATACTTGCAAAAGGTTATATGGCATTCAAGGCGATTATCCAAAAATGCAGGCAAATTTTATATTCAAATTTTTGCAATGTTACAAAGCAAATTAGTTTTTTAATATATTTTGAATGCATATTCCCTATTTTAAGCAAATGCGTTTAAACACAATTTGATAATTGAGATTTATATGCATAATCGTTTAAATGCAAATATCAGCTTTAAGCTAAAATTGGATATAAGCAAATGTTTTTTTTCACTATAGGCATATCTGCCATAACTTCTGCTCTTGTATTAATCGATATATTTGCTATGTTACTCCTAACGATATATATATCGATAGCAACTCACCTGCCAAATGCTGCCATCGCCAGCCTGTGTCATCTTCTCCGTGGAGTGTACATTTGTCTTCTCCATGCTGCTGCTGGCGCCGCCGACGCCGCCAATGTTGTTGCTGTTTGTTGTTGCAACTGCTGTTGTTGTTGCCGCTGCCGTTGCTGCTGCAACTGTGGCAACCGTTGCCACTGTGGGGCTTGTTGTTGCCGCCGCCGCTGTTGCTGCCACGCCGCTGCCCGCTGTGGGCTCTGCAGCGGCGGCGCCGCCACTCATGGCGGGCGGCGTGTGGAGCAGGACATATTCATTGAACATGACCGAGGGACGGCGACTGGCCGAGCTGGGCGGGCTGAGGAAGCCCGAGGTGCAGGGATGGCTCTAGTGGAGCGCAGCAAGAGGAAGAAGAAATCAGGGTATTAGCTGAGTCGTTTGCAGGTTAAAAATTTTAAGGAAATTGAAATTTTGTTATCGATATCGGGGTCTATTTACAGGGGCGACAGAGACTGAAAGGGTTAAATACAGTCGGACAGGGTGATTAAAATGTTATGAAAGAGAAATTTTAAAGACAATATAGTATATCATAGTTTGATGACGTTTTGTTATCGATAAATTCATAGGGGACTTTTATCTACTAATTTGTTATACAACCTTTAACTTGTGCTTTCATTAACACTTTTGGATTTTATTAACCCATTAGAATATTCGTGCCTTTCTATCGTTTTGCTAATAAATTGACTACCATTTGTTATCGATAGGTTTTTGAGAAGCGTTCGACACCGTTTAATATTAGTTTTTTCTATCCGAATTTCTATTTATTTTATTTCCAATTCTAATATTTTGCGCAGTCTTTAAATACTTTGTTATCGATAGATTTAAAAATAATGGTTTTAAAATTGCTATAATATTATATCCATGGTTTTGATGGTATCGCATTTATCGATTGACACTTATTATTTGTGAATCGGTTCAGAATATTTGCTCTCATAATATTATGCTCTAATTTGTGTTATCGATATATTCGATACACTTTACTGATGACTCATTAAGAGCTTTTCACTTGCTTTCAATGTTGCATTTCCGTGCAATCCATAAGTTTCTTTGGTATATTCAGCTGAATTAACTATAATTCATGGTTTCCTTTTTTAGGCCCTGTTATCGATAGACATAAGATTGCTCATCTTCTCATCGAATTGTATTACATATATTATTTTAAGTAATTATTTTTTGAAATTACATATGTTTTGTTTATTAAGTTTTTACTATTAAAAGTTGATAGATGAATTTGCTTCAAGCCGATATTTATATCGATAACTTTCATTTGCTTATATTGGCTTTTCTCCACATGAGTTCAACTAATTTAGTGTTTTTGGTACTTCTCCTAACTAAGTTTATGAAGGGATCTTGATCTTCAAACTTTTAAATTGCGAGGATAGCTTTAGAACTTCCCAAAAAATTTAGAAATGTGATAAAAACACGATTGTTTCATAGCATTGGACTTAAAATTTGACAGATTTATTTAAGATATAGCGAATCACTTGCAAATTTGTCCATATTTAATACATTTTGTTTTGATTTAAGAACTTTAATTCAATAATTTATATATCTATCACAAGTTCCCTTCTTTTTGATACAATTTGATTGATATCATTTTACTTGGGCACGTTCTCTAACCTTGAATATGATTGATAGTTACTATTTCCCACCCTATCTATAGCTCTCATTTCCCCATCAATTGTAATTTGATTTATATATTTATATATATATATATATATACATATATGTTGGGGTCATAAAAATAATTGAATGAAAACAAATATTTAATTATTTAATTGGTATTTTAACAATTATTTGGGAGAACAATAGACTATTGTACGGGCAACACCCGGGTCTTGGTTCAAGGGGGGTAGCAAGAGTAGCTTTTGTTGCTTGATTTTTTTTCCGATTTGAATAAAATTTATTATATATATATTAACGAGGGGCATAATATTCGTTATTACATTTGGGCTGAAAATATGCGGGTTGTGGGTGCATCCTGAACATTCCGGAAAACGGAATCAATCAAAAATATGAAATTTCTGAAATAATATTCGCAAAACGGTAGAGTTAATATATTCGTTGACCCAATTTAATTTCCAATATATTTCAGCGAAACTTTCAGAAAGCCTAATATTTCGTATATACATTTTGGAACCCAAAAAGCATATTTTTCAGCCACTCTTCTTCGGTCAGTCCGAAGCTCAAAGATTTATTTAAAAATTGTATATATCGTTAGATTATTAGATTGTTTATCTTATATATGGATTTAAAAATTGAGTTTTCAAAGTTTTGCAATACCTTGCCTAAGTTTCCCAAATGCAGCTACAAAATGTGCAACGTTTTATGACAAATATGAAAGATTATTATTAGCTATATAATAGGTATTACGGGAGTATCAAAGTTTTGATAGGTTGGAAATTTGTTTAAAGTCTGTTTGTGGTGGAAATTTGAAATTTTTTATTGGAATTTCGTATTGGCTAAATTTGTTGCATTTCAATAACATATCGTATACGATATCAAAATTCCGTTCTTGGTAGTTGAAATATGTATAGAATTAAAGATAGTGGTTGTCTAGCGTAAATTCGATAGTTTTGAGTCGAATATCGTATATGAAAAGATTTATTGTGGATCTTATTAGATCGGTTTTATGTATATTTATTAAAGCTATTGGGTAGATCGCTGTTGTATGTCGTAATTATTTTATGTATAGATAAAATCTAAAATATTTAGCATGTCGAATATCGTAAGTAAACTAATATATTGTGGTTGATTTGTAAGTTTTCTACATTTAAAATGTAGAAATTATAAAATAAAGCGATGTATCAGCAATATCGTAGAATGAATACGGTTTATCGTGAAATGCATATTATATAATGGCGTAGGACTTGAAATCCACCCTTTTTTAAAAAATAAGTATTCAATGAAAAAAGCAAAAAGCCTCGGCAGAGGAAATTGCTTCAGGTTGTGACCCGATAGGGTTGTTATAGCCACATAATAATAATAATAATATTGTATAAAATGTGTTAAAGTCATCTACGATATTCCGCGATGATTGTAACACATACGATATTCATTATGTGATATGATGTTATGAGTTTACGGTTCTAGATTTTTTTTGACGTATACCGTATATCGTATAAACATTTGTGAATATTCAATATCATCATATTGTGTATATCGTATATTCAAATTTTTAATTATTTCTGTAGGTGTTGCTTTTAGCGTACGAAATATAACTATGTTTTAATTTTGAAAATAAAAAAACACCAAAGCTATTGAATATTTTAAATTATATATTTTGTTTTTTTACGATATTCAATAACTTTAAGCTTGGGTAATATTTATTGATATACGTGTCTATTAATTTATCCAAATGGAAAAATTTACTTTTATTGAATATCGTATGTCCAATACCGTATGTTGAATATCGTACGATATTCCATAACTTTTAGCTTGGCTAATAGTAATTGATATTCCAGTCTATTAATTCACCGCAAATGGAAAAATTTACTTTTATTGAATATCGTATATTGAATATCGTACGATACTAAATAACTTTTAACTTGGCTAATATTAATTGATATACCAGGCGATCAAATGGGAAATTAAACTTTTATTGAATATCGTATATGAATATCGTATATGAATATCGTATATGAATATCGTATATGAATATCGTATATTGAGTATCGTATACTGAATATCGTATGCTGAATATCGTATGTTGAATATCTTATACATGTATCGTTTATCCCACTTTTGACCCCTGTAGACCCCCCTGTGGTGGCGCTACTTACAATCAATTGCTCCGAGTCGATGACCTGCTGTGGCAACTTGAGCAAAATTGTCTTCTGTTCGCCCGCAGCGCCCGCTGCCGCCTCCGGCTTGTGGTTGTGCAGGGGGCCGCTTTTCCTGAGGGACGAGCTGCGTCGGGGGATGCCCGAGCCGTTATTTATGTCCCCCAGCGATTGTTCAGTGTTGTCAGACGAGGAAAGTTGTTGCTGTTGTTGTTGTTGCTGCTGCTGATGTTGTTGTTGGGCAGCACCTGCAACGCCGCCAACTGTTGCTGCTTGCAGCTGTTGCTGTTGTTGTTGCTGCTGCTGCTGCGCCATTGTGACGCCGGCAGCGCTGCCATTGATGCCGTTAACCAGGGCAACTGTCGTGTGGTTGTTGTTGTTGCTGCCGTTGCCGCCATTGTTGCCGCCGGCGCCGCCATTGTTGCTGCTGCTGTTGTTGCTGTTGTTGTTGTTATTGTTGTTGTTATTGTTGGAATTGAGCGGCACCATAACGGTAATCATCTGATCCTGTATGCTGGACGGCTTGCGATGACTGTACTTGGGGCAGTTCGGATGGTGACACTTGATCCGCGAGGGGGAAAATGTCAGGTTGTCCGCATTCGGGAGGAGACCCTCGCGACGCTGTTGACGCTGGTACCTGGTGTTGGACCGGGTAGCGGAAGGAGCGGAAGGTGGGCACATCCGAGGTGAGTATCCAAAAGGTGTTCACACAACAGCAGCGTGGTGGGTTGGTGGGTTCGTAGAGGGCAGGGCAGAAAAGTGGGAGGAGGGAACAGATGATTAGTGTTTTTGTCATGATATAACAAGATATAACATATACATATACATACATATACACACATACACATACACATACAGACAAGACAGGCACAGGCACACACACACACACACACACAAACACATATTTAGTGGGTTCATTAGGGTCTATATGCGTGTGTGGGGAGGGGGGGACAGTGGAAGATGCCAGGGGGTTACGTGCATGTGGTTGGACGCACACATGCGCGTCGGGGCTGGTCATTAGTCATTCTACACTGAGAGAAACACAGTTAACAATCCCGAATAGGAAGAATCAGAAGATAGACAAAAGGAAGAATGATCAAAAACCAATACGGAAGTATAGTCGAACTTTTCTATAATCAATCTGGACGGGACCAGAAAATCACTTCATTATATAGAAACTTCATTATACATGTATTTAAATTGAAACGAAAAAGTTGTGTGTTTGAAATCAATTCATAATAGGGAGAGCTTCATTGTATAGAAGTTCACTATAGAAAAGTTCGACTGTATTATCTTTCGGCACTCCGAAGATTTCACAGTCTTTTCAAAGCATAAGAATTACAGTCGAATACCGATAATTCGCAATGCCAAGGGGATTGAAATTTTTTCGATTTAGACGAGTTTTTTTTTATTAATAGGGTTTTTTCAGCTGACCAGAAATCTATTCGAATTTATTCGCGATTTTCGATTAAGCGGGCAACAAATTATCAGTATTCGACTGTATATAGAAATATTGTGTATAAGAAAAGAATTATGTATCCATTTCTTAAAAAATATGCAAAATATGGGCAAAAACAACATTTGGTTGTACACTAGCTATATGTTAGAGTCGTTCGATTCTTTTGAAACTTGGCGGAATGATAGATAAGAATTAAACTTAAGTGTGTATGAAATTTTTTATGCATTTGACCGAAAAATATGGGCAAAATCGACATTTAGTTGCTTAGTAGCTAAATTATATAGTTGTCGAGCCTCTCGAAATTTAGTAGATCAATAAATATTGCAGATAGTTTTGAGTTTGAGTTTGTGTGAAATATTTATGAACTTGAGAAAGTAATATAGGAAATATGGGTGAAACCGACTTTTAGTTGTACTGCAGCTATATGATATAGTTGTCGGATCCTTGTAAAATTTGGTAGAATAATGAATAGAATTATATAATATAATGAATAGATAATGATAATTTAGTGTGTGTAAAATTTTTTATGATATAGACGAAAAATGCTTGGCAAGCCCGAATTTTAGTTATACAGTATATACAGCTATGTGATATAGTGGACCTATCTGATCGGTTTCTGGAAAACTGCTGATTGTTAAGAAAAGAAAGCACTGTGCCAAGTTTTAACATGTTAGCTCAAAAATTGAGGGACTAACGACAAACAAACGGAAAGACTCACAGACGGACATGGACCTATCGGTATCTTTTCTTCTTTCGACCATGCTGGAGGCAACCTTTGGGTTTCCTCGGTTCATTACAAATTACCCTACTATTTTTTTTTTTGAAAAGAGTATAAAAGACAAACAGCTTAAAAGTATGCAATGATTTCTTGCGTCTATCGGTTATCTGCTGCGTGTTGAATTGACCGCAGGAAATTCAATGTGTTTATTGATCGATTGTTCTGAAATTTGGAGGATCGATATATAATTAAAAAAACTAAGTGTATAGAAGAATTACAAGGGAAGAGGCATAAAAATATGGAATATATAGACAAAAGCGATTTTTAGTTATATAGAACTACATGATATAATGATCAGAGACTAGCTTGCAGGCATACAGACAGACGGAAGTAAAGCTGCGGGAAAGGCAATTGCTCAATGGAACTCTTATTTCCTTAGGGGGAGACCGTTTTGGTTTCTTTCTCTTTCGTACATAACCTAAAAATTTATGAAAATATACTAAATTTTCTCTCAGTGCATGACACCTATAGGGGCTGGGTGTGCCACCAGTGCTGCGGGCGAGTGTGTGTGTGTGTGTGTGTGCGTGTGTGTGTGTGTGTGTGCGTGTGTGTGTGTGTGTGAGTGTGTGTGTGCTAAACAATTAGACAACAATTACATAATTCAATCAAAATGAACAACGCAAATTAGCAGCAAAACCAAAAGAAAAGAAGAGAAAAAAATAGTGAAATGAGGCAACAACAAGCACAAGAACAACGACAACAACGGCAACAACGACAACAAAAACAAAGACCACAACAACACGTGCCGCACGAAGCACGAAGCACAAAAAAAAGAAGGGTAAACAAAAGTCGGTATACAAAACAGAAATGAACACATTGAACTGCTTCCCATGGGGGTCAGCGGAGGCGGGAATAGGGGGCGTGGTCTCTGGTCTCGGGTCTCGGGTATCTCTTTATGCTAATTTGATTTGCCTCGTCGTGACACCTGAACAAAGGAGCCTCTTTTCATCTATTTCTACCCTGATGACAGGTCTTTGGGCCTATCATTTGCTCGGGAGCAAAAACAAGTGCTTTGACAGCATGATCAAAAGCATAGACTATCATTGTAGCATTGTGCCCAAAAAGCCCAAAAAGCTCACTACGTAATTTGAATCTTCTATCTTTATGATGATGAAACACTTTGGAAGCTTCCGAAACGAGAGCTTTAATAAGCGCAAACAATAGATCGATAGATTTGCAGGGCAAAAGCTTTATATAAAGACAATGCTTATATTTTTGGATCAATTTGCCTAACTTTGCTTAGATTTCAAAGCTTTAATCTTTAAAAGCACTTAGTTGAATAGATTCATTCAGTCTTACTAGAAACCTTAAGCTTATAAGGCCTATTTGGAGCTTTTCCATATGATGAACGATAACTTTTTGAAATCGTATGTGTTTAACTAACATTTTGTCTCTGGTTTTTCGAAGTTAACTGAAAGCTTAACGTGATCTGAAAGCACATTACAGTTTTGAAAGCTCAGTAAGACAGCATTTAAGAGCTTTACTAAAAGCACATAGAAGCTGCGAAAAATTTATATTAAAGCCGATTATGAAAAGATTTAAAAGATTAATATATTACTGTAAGTTTAATGTGCCCTGAAAGCATTTGAAAACTTCAAAATTAATGCTCTGAAAGCACGAATGCTTCGAAAGCTCTTTAAAGGGTTAAAGCACACAGCTAAAAGGGTATTGAAATTATTTAAAATTTTGAAATTGTCTAAAAGCTCTAGATAAAAGTTCAAAGTGCGCTGAAAGCACGCAAAATAGAAATCACGATGTTTCTTTAGCTGCATTTTTGTTATAAAAGTTAAGGAAATTGCTTAAAAAACTCCTTCTAAGCTCATCTAAAGCTAAGACATAACATTGATCAAGTATTATTTGTCTATTTTACTCGAAATCTGAACTTTGAACGTTTCTCAGGAACGCTAAACGCATAATATAGAGCGATTGAATAGAATAGAATAGAATCCGCTGGGCCGTTTAAAAGCGGTGTTGGGAAACCAGAGCTTTAAGCTGTTTGATTTATAGACTTGGGTAAAAATTTCAAGTGTTACACAGGCAAATCCAAGCTTTAACTTTTACTAAAGGCACTACGCAACGAACTAACCTAACCTAGATTGTCTCTGGGGTCTTGGGAGGGTCAATACCCACTCGGAAACCGATTCACAAGGACTTTCGCATTCATATTTTCATTTGCAGTTGCAGTTTTCAAGGTATTTTAGAGCTGGCATCGATATTTATGGCTAAAACAACTAGAACTAAATTAAACTAAATTCTAGGTCATCTCCAGCTCCATCAGCAGCTCTATCGCTATGGTTGTTGTTATCGATAACAACAAAACATGACCAGATGCAAGTGCGAATAATTGAAAAGCAAAAGCCATAAAAAATGCACAACGCAAAAGTTGACAACTGTAAAACGAACATCATAAAAAAGAGAACGAACCAAACTAAAGAGCAAATAAAAATGAAAAATGAAAAATGAAAAATGATATAATGAAAAGTCCACGCGGCACAGGATACGACGGGACGACGGAACGGCGAAACGACGGGATGTTCGAAGCGAAACGCATGTTAAATGAATTTTTTATAAATCACACAGAAAAAAAGCTAAATGTGAAACATACAAAAAAAACGGCCAAAAGCAAAGCTGAACAAGACGTTGCCAAAGCTATAGACACGGGGGCTGAGTGGGCGTGGCAAGTCTATCCATATTTAATAAGGCATAGATAAGGCCGCCGACCAAATAAGTTGGTCATAAAAACCGGAGTCTGAAGTTGGGCAGACTCGGGGAGCATTTGAAGCGAGCCATAAAATGGTTTTCAGGTCAGGTCGGATCAAGCGGGGCCTAAGCTGCTAAGCCCATGTAGGGCGATAAATAATACATTCGAATTTAGGTATAAAACTATCGTTTCCAACAAATCTTTACTTGAGGTTACTTTTTACAACATTTCCTGCTTTATTTGTGCGTTGAAAGCAACTTTTTTTATAGCATTTTAAAGTAGCATTAAACCTTGTAATCTTTTAAGGAACAGCCTTAAGTTTCTCTTTTTTATCACCTCAAAAGCACAATAAAACCATATGAAAGCTTAGGACCAAAACAATGTTGACTTTCGACTTTATTTCTTTATTTAAAGCCCTGTTTAGAGCTCTTCATGAAGTATAAAAGCCTTAAAATTACAGTTAAGTAGCTCTAAAAGCACATTAAAGCTCTGAAATCAACTTAATGTTGCTTTAAAAGCAACATGACAATAACTGTCTTAAGACACTAGCCGAAACTTTGTCATATGAACGTTTTAAATATAGCTTCAACAAGCTGTAGGTGTTTTAAAAGCACATTAAAGCTTCCAAACCAACTTAAAAATGCTTCAGAAAAGCTTTAATAATTAAAACATTATTAGAAACTTTGCTGAAGTTCAAGCTCTAAAAGCACATTTTAGCTCTGGAACCAATTTATAGTTGTTTTAAAAGTACGATGATAATAACCGCGAGCTTTTTTGTTCAGAAGGATTTTCAAGAGTTCTGTGTCTTAAGTTCAGATACTTGCCAAGGGACGGAAGGGTTTATGATTATGTACTGGGGTGATCTGGGATCCTCAAGGAATATAATATATTACAGTCAAAACGACTAGACGAATCATCAATAAGCTCTAGAACGTAAGGAACTGTTTCTGTTTATATGAAGATGGACTTATATCTCAATTGGGATAAAAATTGTTAGAGCTTGGTTCAAGAACCCCTTGTTCGAAAACTCTAGAACATGAGGAAGTTTTTTAGTTTATGTATAGATGGAGTTATTATATCTTAATTGGGATACAAATTGTTGGAGTTTGTTTTAAGAACCCCTCGGTCAACAACTAAAAAAATACAATCTTTGGCATGAGTTCAGTTGAACTTAAAGTTTAAACAAACTCAATCCATCACATCACCACCTATAGGAAACGAAAGAAAAACTATCTTCAAACACTTTAATACCCGAAATCTTTGAAGTGTTCTGCCTAATCTGGAATAATAGATCTAAAGTGAAAATAACTTTGTTTATGCCGCCGAGTCTTAAGACGTCGAGTTAAAATTTCTTCAAATCGTTAATTGCTTATGGCGAGTTTCCTGCCTCTTCTTCTTCCTCTTCTTCTTCTTCTGCCACTTTATCTTCGTGCCTCGTTGAAGACATCTCGGAGCACTCAACCGACTCGGCGGGATTAGTTGGGGAATTAAGTTCTTGTTTGATGTCTAAAGTCAAAGGGGGGCACAAGTTGAGCAATTTGTAAAAGTTTTTGTGGCACAAGTGGAAGAGTTGCGATTCGTTTGGTTCGGGGGGAAGGGGGGCCGAAACAAGGGGGGACAAGACTTTGACACAGGGGACGCAGTAACGGTAATTGGCAATTGGCGTATTGGCAAATTGGCGAATTGGCGAATTGGCGAATTGGCAAAATTTGTTAAAATGGATACAAACGAGAAACATAAAATAGAATTGAATGAAATCAAAAGGACAAGCAGCATACTTATATAATCTGTACTTCTTTAACATTCGTCTCTTGAAGCGCCGCCACAGATGGGCTATATATTTGACTATCTCAGCATAGCAGGTGGCCGGTTCCGAATTATTCGTGCTGCTCGCCAGAGTCGATGTTGATGTATAACGTGCACGTTCTTGTCGCATGCGTTCCATTTCGCGTTTCTTTGTCTCTGAGAATTGTGTGGCAATGACGACCAGGCATAGATTGATCATGAAGAAGGAGCCGATCTGGAATGAAATAGGTCAAAAGAGTTATAGTTTCTATAGGTTAACAAGTGGATTTAGCATAGATCCCCGCACGGGCTTGATATGGCTTCAGTCCCTGCTCGGGCGCCACTTTGTGAACTGTCTCCAAGAGATCTGTTTATAAGTTATGTTGGTCTAGTTTGACTTAAGTACTGAAATTTTGGTTCATAACCCAAAAGAGTTATAGTTTCTATAGGTTAACAAGTGGATTTAGTTTTAGATCCCAACACGGGCTTGATTTGGCTTCAGTCTCTGCTCGGGCGCCACTTTGTGAACTGTCTCTAAGAGCTCTGTTTTTAAGTTATGTTGGTCTAGTTTGACTTAAGAACTGAAATTTTGGTTCATAACCCAAAAGAGTTATAGTTTCTATAGGTTAACAAGTGGATTTAGTTTTAGATCCCAAC